>CAUYLG010005987.1:0-46376 GCA_963573385.1 Cacajao melanocephalus | reverse complement strand
ACCCGTGTGGCTCCTCCGCCGGGAATCTCCTAGTCTGTGGGCCACAAAAATTCGTCTGAAAGTGCGGCGTCCACTCGCTCTCTGCGCTTTCACTGGGAGCTACAATCCTGAGCTGTTGTTAATCGGCCATCTTGGATCTCTCTCTGTCCTTCGTGTTTTAAACGATGTTTTTGTTCTTAAGAATGAGAGATATGTGTGGATGTGTGTACGTCAGTGTGTGTGTGTGTGTTTATTGGGAGGAGTCTTATTAATGTTTCTTAGAATCTCAACACATGTGAAAGTAGCATCCACTGTCTCTTGCTCGTTATTTCTTAAGAACCATCCAAAGGCAATCTGCTCTCTTACCCTGAGAGCAGAAGCAACTTGAATGGTGAGAACACAGTTACAAGAACAGCAAATGCAACTGAACTCTTTGGCTGCATCTACCATGCAGAACTACTGCTCCCCAATAGCTGGGGCAAATGCGAGAAGGGTAGAAAATCTAGGTTTAGAGATGCTCTGAGGGGCTAAGGTATCTCCCTTCTTCCCTCTGCCCTCACCCATGAAAATGGTGCCACCCACTTCCAGAGACAATGGGAAGCAATACATCTGCCAGTCTAGGGAAAGAAGAATGAGGAGTGGAACCAGAGAAACTATCAAGAAGTTGGCAGACATGGTCCAGTAAGGATCCTACAGGCAAAGGGAAGGCACTGTGGGCTTCCCGCAAAGAGCAGGGAGATATTATATCAGAGTGGAGAGGACCAAGGGAGGATGGGAGACTAGTTAGGAGCCAACTGCTGCAGCAGCCCAAATGAAAGCTAATGGGGAACATTAACCAAGGCAGCAGTAGGGAGACTGGAAGAATAGGAGCCTTAGTGATGGGAAGGAGAGAGTGTCCAGCCAAGACAGAGTCTCAAGGCAGGACTAAATGAAGGCACTCAGCCCTGGAGAAATGAAGGTGGAAGCCAACATCAGTTGAGAAGACAGACCCCGCAACATAGCCAACCCATTTCATTAGTTGCCGGATGTTTGCAGGCAGATCTATACATGACATAAAGTGGGGCAGGAGGAAGATCTCTGGCATTTAAATCAGTTTTTGTTTGTTTGTTTTGTTTTTTTGCTGTTTTGCCTTGACAATGTTAGGGTGAACACTTCTGGTCTCATAGGACCACCAGGGGCATTTTTATGGTCACATCTGGTCAGTGCTTCTGATTTATGTCCTGTCGGGAAGATCTATTTTCCCAGTAATAGTTATGTTTCCGTTGGTGATTTCTTTCTCTTGGGACCTGAGATTGTAGCTAGCTCTGTAGTCTCCTGAGGCATATCACCTAAATGTTCCCCTTGGAAATTGCTTCTTCAAATATTCTCTATCAAAACCCAATAACGCGTCTGAGAGCTTGTACTACCCTAGAGACTGGGAACTGCACACTAAAATCGTATCCCAACATATTAAACAAAAGGCCAGTTCTAGCCCCACCCCAACAATACAGATCTTTGGAATTACAAATGGGCTTTAATCAGTCAAAAGCAAACTTGATTATTGAATTAAGAACATTTCTCTGTAATCTTGAGACATTTAGATACTGGCACGTGAGATGCATTCAAACTGTATTGAGAGGTAGAGGTAGTTTATAAAAAAATGTAATTCAGAAAAAAATTTCTTTTACTAGGATTTTATAAAAATCCCATGTTTACTTTCTACAACAGAAATTCATAAAAGCGGATATTTATACAGGCCACCCCTCCAAGAAGAGTGATGTTTTCTTCCCAAGAAAGTGACCTGCTAGTGATTACTTGATTCTAGTGATATATGAATTAGAGAACAGTTTATACTGCTGAGACAGTATTAAACAGTTGCTCAAGCAGGTCAAAGTTTTATTTCTTTCTTGGGATATAAGTCAGAGCAGGTGGGTGATCCAGGTATCATTCTGAGAAGGGATTTCTTCTGCTTTTCTGACCTGTCATTTCCTCGCATGCTGTTCCCCAGCATGATGGAAGCTGAATCACCAGCGTCATTTTTATATTTGAGCTCATGGGAAGGGAGAAAGAAGAAGCAGAGGCAGGGAGTTTCCTCCCGGAGATGAGACCAAAAGTTGATCACTTGATTTCTATTCATAACCTGATTGGCCAGAACTTAGTTACATGTAAATACCTAGTTGCCAGGGAGCTGGGCAATGTGGTTGTTAGTTGGGTATCTATACGCACCCTCTTCCAAAACTCAGGGATGATAGGGAACGATTAGCAGTTTCTGCCAAAGTGTTTTATTCTTAAACCTGGTCTTTCTTGTAAGCTGTTTTCTCTGCGCTCTGGCCAGGCTGAACTTCTCGAGATTCTGAGCTTTCCCATCCTGTCTTACGTCACTGCACCTGTGTATGCTGCAGTCTTTTCCTGGGATACTTTGCTCTTCCTCTCAGCCAGCTCCCCTCTTGCTCATCTTCTAAAATTGATTTCAATGCTTTCTTGCGGAAGAGCTTCCTTTGTATCCTGCGCTTTCTCTCACTGGTGGAAGGTGTTCTTTAAGAGAAATCACACTTTACAGTAGAATATACTGCAATTTTTGCATCTTCCACTAGATCAGAAGTTTCTCAAACCAGGCAGCACTTAAGAATGGAGCCTTATTACAATCTATTTAATTAAACTCTCTGGGGCCTGGGGCCAGGGGCCACGCATCAGAGTTTTAAAATGTTTCCTCAGCTGATCCAATGTGCAGCTAGGATGTGGAATCACAGAACTAGCTTAAGAGCAGAATTGTTATCTTTGGACCATTAACAGTTTTACCTGCCTTTCTGTGAACACTTCAGTGAACCCTTAGTGAGTGAATCCATGAACGAATGAAAATAGATTTCTGAATATCAGTTAAACTAGACCCCAAACAAGAATTAACAATTCATATCATTTTCTTGAACACAGAATATTAGCACCAGAAGGGACCTTTGAGGTGACAGAAATTCATCACGTTTGACAGATAAGGAAACTATCATTTGAAAAGGCCTCATGGTGAGTTCACGGCAGAGATCATGTTCGTAGATGCCAAGTTTCTAGGATGTCACACTACAAGACACCTTGATTGTATGTATCTATCCACAATTTTAAACATAGATGAAAATCCCTTTTGCATGGCCTTTTAAAGCAAGGCTAAGCTTCAGCTACCAGACCACACTGAATGGAAATGAAAGTGTTTCCCATTCTCCAGACTTGTGATCATTTCAGGGCATTTATTCATTGTTTGGAACCTGCTCATTATACCATTTTACTATATAATGAAGACAAATGCTCACAGTTTAGCTACAGATTTGGTTAATGACAAGATGTATAATAAAACAAGATAATAGGGCCAGGCTATTGCATTCTAATTAAATATTTTTGTCAGATTTTTTCCCTCATTAATCTTCTTTTATTTGCCATGCTTCTTTATGGCTATTTTTCTTTCTACCTTGAATATATATATATATATACACACACACACACACATTATTAAAATTTATACATATACGTGTATATTAAATTATATATACACACATATAATTTTTAAAACAAAAATCGTTTCAAGGGAATTGGGCTTTGTCCTCTCTACATGTGTTTATCTGCAGACAAGCCACTGAGTTTAGAAGAGAATACATCACACATAACCTAGACAAGGCCTCTAATTGGTATGCTAGCCCACGCAAAGCTATCTGATTGCATTCAGTAACTGGCAGGGACAGAAAGCATTTCTAAGGGAAATAATATCTTGCTGTGAATCTGGGAATATCTATGTAAGAACTGAACAGTAAACACCAGCCTTAATTTTAATGCCTCATATTATGCAAAATTTTCAAAGGACGAGGTCTCTGATATTGAAGCTCATCCCCCGGGAAAGTGATGCTATCATAAGATGTCATAGGAGTCAGTGTCAAATTTCCAACTGCTCAGGGATGCTGTCAGAGCTTTAGACCATCGACATTTCCAGATCATCATTTTCTCTCATAAACAAAAGTATTTACCTATTAAGAACTGTCGAAGGCTGAGATTCCACGATCTATCTGGCTGCTGGCAGTCACCTCTTTTAGGATGAGCTTTGATGGGGCAGTATTTAGATTCTAATGGCCCTTAAAAGCTGCAAGGTGCAAATGTAAAACAATGAAACCCGGACCGCAATGGCCATTTGCAGAATGATCCTTGCAAAGCTGTAGAGAGATTTGGCAGTTGATGAGGCATCTCCATCAAAATGTGCTCCCAGAAATGCGTTCTCCATGATACCTGTTTTATTTAATGGTGATCGTTCTCACCCTCCACCTCCCTTCTCACAACTAAAGATGATTACTCTGATAGTAAGCTGTGCCTCACCCATCATTTTCTGTCAATTTTCTTGCCTCCGGAAAATATTCTGTTTGGGTTCTTAGATTAATTCTCAAGGCAAAGCACTCACCTCCTATTCCTGCTACCTCTGTTCAGAATAGATATCCTGGGAGAGTTAACTGAGCAAACAAAACTCAGAGTATGATTTAAACACAACACATCAATTAAAGTTTGAGGGGGGAATAGGAAAGGATTCGAGAATAACTTTCCTATGGAAACACACACTAGACATGAAACATTCTGTGAATTCAGCAATTCACATCTGTTAGCTAAGGAGCAGGATTGCTGCTCAGTCTCCCATCCAATAATCTAGATTGATGTCCCATCAGCATCTGCAGCATGAACTGTGCATACCTGATGACATTTAAGCCCAATAAAAAACAGAACATAATAATCATACAACAGCCACACAACCATTAACAAGTGAGTTTTACTAACCAGTTAATAGTGCCCCTTCTCTGAAGCCCCTAAAATGAGCCCCAGGATGGCATTCAAAATATTTCTCAGGACTAAATTCCTGGGATTAAAGGTTTTCATACACCTTTCTCGGAAAGCATTTCTTTGTGGCTTTTCTTTCCAACATTGAGCACATTCAACATCTACAAAGGTGATGAATCCTTAGTGCCCAAGACTTCATCCCTCCTCAGCTGAGCTGGGGAAAAATCTTGACCTATGCAAAACATATTGAGTGATACAGGCAGATGTGACATTTAAAGGGATGATAGGGCCAGAGGCAATGGAGATGAAATCCAGCCTCATTTGCAAAAGGAGACTGGTTTCAGTTGCAAAGCCCTCATCTCTTAATCAGTGGGTTCTTAGGAGAGTACCCACTTTTCATTCCTTTTTTTCCACAAGGCAATCAATTACTTGAGAAAAATCCAATTCTGAGGTACTAGAAGAAGGATTTCTGTTGGTGGTGCTGTTAGACCATGAGGCTATCATTTAAGCACGTTAGTTAAAATGTATTACTAGATTAGGTGCAAGCTGGGTGTGGTGGTGCACACTTGCAGTCCCAGCTACTCGAGAAGCTGAGGTGGAAGCATTGCTTGAGCCCAGGAGTTCAAGGTCAGCCTGGACAACATGATGAGACCCAGTTCTAAAAATTAATTAGTTAATTAATTAAGTGCTTACTATAGTAAGCACTTCCCAAGTGGGGAGCTGGAAGTGCATTAGGCATTAAAGCTCACTTTCAAATTCGTCCTAGTGGCAGAGTTGATAACCATGGTATTACTGATATCTGTATCTTGGGTAATGGAGTACCAGAAGATGAAGGATCTATTCCACAGTCTTATGACAATGCTATGATCAGTGGTGGAACATTTTTCCTGTGGCCAAAATATAGGTGGGGTAAAATTTCATCTCAGCAGTATATTTGATTCCCAAATCCTTCTGAAATGACAGGTGAGAGGAACACTGATAAAAAAAAAATGTTGAGTCGCTTTCTCTCTCAAACACACACACATACACACACACACACACACACACACACACACACACACACACACAGCATTTCCTGGAAAAATTATTTTAGTGAAAGGCTCCATTTTTTATTCTTCTACTACCCTTTTAGATATTCACCCAACAACCCTTTACTTTTTATTATTAATACTTTTCTCAAATAGTAACTGGAACCAGAACCCAACAATACTTTTTAAAAACCTCCAGAAACATCCCGCAGGAAGAAACTCACCAGCTCAAATAGACTTGTCTGACCATAGACACTCCTTTCTTTCTGCAAGCACCTACGACTACCCTATGGATCTTGGGTCCTGCTGAAAGGAACTTTTGGGAAATGCTAAACTAACCTATAGCTACATTCTCCGGTCCTGCACCCCTGCCTTCTTGGTCAATCCTTTTTCTTCTCGGTTCTTTTCCCATTTTATTCTTCCCTGCTCCATTTCTCTTGCTTTTCCAGATTCTCTCCATCTCTTCTCCCTTGACTCCTTCATACTACCCACTGTGATCTTAATGCTCTTCCTTAGATGACTTTTTCTTTGATTACCTCTTTGCCACCTTCCAAACCTGGATTTCTGTTTTTCACTCCACATAATCTCTTCTGCAGGTCAAAGAGTATTTCCTCCAAAGCAAGTTCAAGAATCCAATAAGTCAACTTGGTCTTCAGTCACTTAATTTGTGGTTTACTGCCTCTATCAACCATTCTAATTCTTTCTTAAGAATCTTCACATCTTTAGAAACATTGCTTTCTCAGCATATCTTTTTATTATTATTTCCTTAATATTTGTTTTCTATAAAAATTTTAAAATATCTTTTTACTCCTTTTTTTTTTTTTTGAGACAGGGTGTTGCTCCGTTGCCCAGGCTGGAGTAGACTGGCATGATCTTGGCTCACTGTAACCTCCACCTCCTAAACTCAAGTTGAACCTCCTGCTTCAGCCTCCCAAGTAGCTGGGACTACAGGTGCCCTCCACTATGCCCTGCTAATTTTTGTACTTTTAGTAGAGATGGGATTTTGCCATACTGGCCAGGTTAGTCTCAAACTGCTGAGCTCATGTGATCCACCTTCCTTGGCCTCCCAAAGTGCTGGGATTACAGGCATGAGACACTGCAGCCAGCCCCACTCTATGTTTTTTATCCTTATTTTTTCCATTCCAAAAAACTGCACCAGAGACTATTCTTCCCTCCTTCCGTGTTACACCCCTGCCTTTTAAAACACTCACAGTACAATATCACATATGTGTAAAGAAATTAGTGTAGTAAAGCCTTCCACATATTTGTTTATTTGTGGTATTGATTTACCTGTTTTCATATTGAGAAGTCCTATCTATATTCCTCTAATCCTTTTTAATGAAATCTAAAATGGCTTTTCATATTTTTTGTATTCATGTAAATTATTTGGTGCCCTATGAATTGTAAGATCTTTATTGTTCTGCCTAAGTGCTCTCAATTAAAAAACAAAAACTTCAGGGTGTTTTGTTTTCCTTCTAAAGTTAATATCACACAATAATATATGCCTGACCTCTTCCAGTTTCTGAAATTCTTACTAATTATACAGTCTGCCATAGAGGTAATTCTTTATGATAGTGGTTTCTCTCCAAACGCAGTTGGTATCTGTTTTTCATACAACAGTAAGTTTACAGCTTTGAGAGGAACTACTGAGGAGATAGACAGACAGATGATAGGTAGATAGGTAGGTAGATAAATAAATAGATAGGTAGATAGATAGAAGATTGTCTTTAAACTTTATAAAAAGAAAATAAAGGGCCGGCCGTGGTGGCTCACGCCTATAATCCCAGTACTTTGGGAGGCCGAGGCAGGTAGATCACGAGGTCAAGAGATTGCGACCATCCTGGTCAACATGGTGAAACTCCGTCTCTACTAAAAATACAAAAATTAGCTGGGCATGGTGGTGCACACCTGTAGTCCCAGCTACTCTGGAGGCAGAGGCAGGAGAATTGCTTGAACCCAGGAGGCGGAGGTTGCGGTGAGCCGAGATCGCGCCATGGCACTCCAGCCTGGGTAACAAGATCAAAACTCCATCTCAAAAAAAAAAAAAAAGAAAAGAAAAGAAAAGAAAGAGCTACCATTTATGAAGCATTTACTATGTGTTGCCAAGCTCTACTCGTTTGCACATTTGTCTCCTCTAATTCTTGTAACAATCTTGCAGTGTGGACATTTATATTCCCATTTTATACCAAAGAGAGCTGAGTTTCATGGAGATAAAGCAACTTGCTTAAGGTTACATAGTTTCTGAGTAATAAAGTGAGATTTGAACCCTGCTCTACCTAATTCCAAAGGCTATTAGGCCATACCTTTATATCTTTACCTAAAAGCTACCAGTTATTTCCATTAAGATGTGTCAAAACAGCAACTCTAGTTAGTGGTGGCCTAGTCCCATATTTGGACAATAAAGACTTTCAGGCTGTATACAACTACCAGCATGGGATAGACACTGGTCAGAAGAGCTGCCTATATCCTAGTGAGGGCAAGTTAGGCTGGATCCTTAAAGCATCATACCCAACAAACATGGGGATGCACCTTATAGCAGCAGTTCAAGCTGGGGGTCAGATTGCACACAAGCACACGTTCCTCCCCGACACAGGAGAAGGCTGGGTTTAGTGAACCATATAAGCAAAAGCCCAATCGCACACTTGGCTCCAAACATGGATCAATGCTGAAATAGTAAATAAATTGTGTTGTTGAGAATGCTTCTCTCCCTCTCTCCATCTCTTGGCACAACTCTTCCTAATTTGGCTTCATTCTCAGGCAGGCTATTTATTCTCTTGCAATAGTAAGGTGGCCATTAGTAGCTATAGGCTTACATTGTGTCCCTAGTGGAAAAGAGCCCTGTTTTTCCTTACTAGCTCAACACAAGTCCTAATTGAATAGGTCAGTGTGGGTGAAGTGTTATTTCACCAACTAAGCACTTATTCTGGCTATGGGAGTGAGTATACCGATTGTTCGTATCTGGACCCTGGGTTCGCTGCTCAGGCTGGCAGGAAGACAGGGTTTCAGCCCAATCAGAACCACATGAACTGAGAGTTGGGAGAAGATGTTTCTGACAGAAGGTAAAATGGGTTCTGGGTGACCATAAGTAACAATGTTCACTACTCTTTCATCAGAAGTAATACAAAAACCTAAGATAGCTGAGAAACACGAGTGCCAAGGTTGACTCAATTTCTGCATTGCTGAATTATGTTTCTTAAACTCTAAGTGACAAAGGACAAAATTAGTCATTTAGCTCTATTAGGAAGAAACAAAAAATTATAAGGGCAAGGAGCCAGACATTCATTCATTTATAAATTCATTCATTCTGCAAACACATGTCCATTTATTCTGACACTAGACATTGATCTACTATGTGTCAGGCCCTGTGATTGGTGCTGGGAATGTAGATGAGAGCCAGTACTTTTCCTTAAGGAATTTACAATCTAGAAGAAGAGAGACAGAGACGTTTCAATCAATAGCTGCAACACAAGGAGATAAATACAATATTCCACTTCCTCCCAAGGTGTCCTCTTCTGGTAGCATTGCCCTCAGTCTAAAAAGTATTTTCTAAAAGGAAGAAAGAACCATTTATGTATTAGGAAAATGTCATAATCAATCATGTACCTGCTTCACTCATTAGGAATCTGTTTGCTTTCTCTGGGGTTCTAACAAGATTTTTCCTGTTTCCTTAGGAATTCCAAATCTAACCATAGTTAACTTTCCTGCAAGTGAAATAGAAAGAGGGCACAGATATCCCCAGATCATTTCCACTTATTTTGGAGTGACTAGAAATTGTAATTTGGCCTAGATCCTACTTTAGTTGCTATGAGGACAGGGATAAATCATTTAACATCTCAGGGCCTCTGTATATACATCTGTGAAATGGAGATGATAATGCAACAGAGGATTGTTGGGAAAATTAAATGAGATATCATATATAAAGCTCTTGGAAAAGTACATGGCTTGGAGTGGATTTACAACAAGAAATAGTAGTTGCAATTGTATTTTTATGTGTTATTGTTATGATTATAATTGAATTGAAGATCAGAGAAGGTGAGAGTCTTGCTCAGATTTTTCCAGCTTATTAAGGCTCAGAACCAGGTTTACCGACTGTTATTTGAGGGCTGACTTTTATATGAGGGCCTCACCACTGTAAAGTTTACATTCCCAGTCATGCTTGGTTCAGACAGGTCCTGAAGTCATTTGTATTCCTTCAGCACATACCTGTGGGATGGGTGAGTGCGGCATTGACAAGAATAATCATACCTAGCATTATTAGAATATTTTATACTTTTCAAAACTTTTGCATGTGGTACCTCATGTGGGATTAAGTATTTGCCATGGATACGCCATGCATGGATAAGCAAAGTTAGAATTTTATGCTAATTATTAGATTTGACTTCAGCTTGCTTTCTGAGAGACCTATAAATCAGTTTATTGAGTTTTCAGGAAATTTAGGTCAGCCAACATTGAAAGTTTGGTTTGCGTGTCTTAGGGAAAAGCTGTATTTCCAGGGATTTGCCTTGTAAGTGTAGAAAGGGGAGGGGTGGTAGCAGAGAAGAGGCTAGGAATATGATGTAGAATTCAAGCTCTTGCCAGTATCCTGACAGGTACTTCCAGGAGGTAGGATTGCCTCCCCAGTACCCCCACAGCTCAGAGTGAGCCAGGGGGATACACTGACCATGGGTCACCCCAGAAGGATGGGTTGACACAGACCCCACTGTCTGCCCCTTCTTTATGTGAGGCAATGCATACAAGGCTATTGGCATGGTACACATCACTTAACAAATGGCAGTTTGAGGGTAAAAGCAAAGCCTTTAAAGTCAGAAGAATTTGAGTTCAAACATCTACTATGCTGTCTACCAAGTGATAACCTTGAGCAAGTCACTTAGCCTCTCTGGTCCTCAATTTCCTCATACTTTAAATGGGTATTGGGGTACTGATCTGGTAAAATTATGGTAAAGATAAAAATCTATAAATACAGTGCCTGTGTGAGGGAAGTGTGTAAAATGGTAACTCTTATTAATACTAACTTATTAGCAGTAGTAGTTGAAGTCATCATTTATATAGTTCTGAAGGCTGGGGTGGTGTTTCTTAAGATCATGTCTCTCACTGTGGCTACTAGAAGACTGGTTGAAAGCAGCTTTCTGGAATGCGGCCCAGGGTAGACGCAAAGATTCCAGACAACCTGAGAGGTTTAAAGGTTGCATTTGAGAGGAAAACAGTCCATTGCCATGCTCTAGAAACCAGCATCCGCTGTCACTGAAGGATGCTGCCAGGAGGAACCCTACACTACACGGGAGTGCCACAAGAGCAGGTGTGGTGTCAGTGCCTGAGACATCCTGCCTATGGTAGGTCCATGAACAAGGAGAGGCTCTCGTGAGATATTGCTGTTGGGAGGTACCACTGGCACTGCTGGGAGGCCTACCTGGAACCAGAATTTATTTTACCAGAAGCAATTACAGAAAAACCCACGGGGCTGGGCATGGTGGCTCAAGCCTGTAATCCCAGCACTTTGGAAAGCCAGAGCAGGCGGATTATTAGAGACCAGCAGTTTGAGACCAGCCCAGCCGACATGGTGAAACCCGGTCTCCACTAAAAATATAGTTGGGCGTGGTGGCGCACACCTGTAATTCCAGCTACTCAGGAGGCTGAGGCAGGATTATCACATGAACTCAGCAGACGGAGGTTGCAACGAGCCAAGATCACACCACTGCACTCCAGCCTGGCAACAGAACAAGACTCTGTAAAAAAAAAAAAAAAAAAAAAAGCCCAATGACCAGGAGTGACCACATTCCAGATTCAGGTGCTATAAGAAATATTATAGCTTAGGAGCTCCAGCTCACTCCAGTACCCAAAGACACTCTGGGCCAGGTGAGTGTGTGCTTACATGTGTCTAGGGGGATGGTTTGGTAGGAAGCTGATCAAAAAGAGTATTGAGTGTTTCAATGCCCCATCTCCACCTCGGGAGACCTGAAAGGGCTGAAGACCCTAATTTGGATAAGACTCTGAGACTGCTAAAGAGATCCTAAATCATAACCTGGCTGCAGGTTCCTAGTATGATGAGTAGCCTGAGAAAAAGAGGGTTTCATTAACAAAGGAAAGGAGAGCCCTTGTATTCTATTTTATGGGAAATAATATTATCATTCCACAAAGAGATTTCAGAGGCAACATAGCTCTGAACTAAATTATCCTGCTGCAAGTGCAGCCAAATTTATTGACCCCTTGATCTGTGTAGAATAACCTTGCCTGTTCTGGAATAATAAGCCTTTTGCAAACTTCACACTGTTTAAAAAAATAAGTTGACAAAGAGCTTTTTTCTCCTCACCTCTTCACCTTGCTGTGAGTTGAGGCTTCCGAGTCAGTGCCTTCTCTGACCTTGAACAAGTTTTTTATTTCTCAGAGCCCTGATTTTCCACTGGAGAATAAGTATCTATATAAACACATATACACACACACGTGCACATATATATGTACACATATATGTGTGTACATATATATTTCAGCTGCACATTGTGAACATAAAATGTTTACACTTATATATGTGTACATATTCGGGTGCTGTAGGAAATGTTATAGCTTGGGAGCTCCAGCCCACTCCAGTACCCAAAGATACTCTGGGCCAGACGAATATGTGCATATGTGTGTCTGGGGCTGTGTATGTGTGTACACATATATATATGTGTGTGTGTGCATACATATATGTATTTCAACTGTACATTGTGAACATAAAATGCAAATAAGAAATTTTGTATAATGCTTGGCACTATTATGTATTGAGTACTTAATATATATAACATACTGGGATTACTGCTTAATCCATAACAACCCTGAGGTAAGATGGTGTTATTATCCTAATTTGACAGATGAAAATAGTGAGACTTTGAGAGGTAAAAACATTTGCCCAAAATATCACAGCAAGTAAGCAGCAGGAACAAGCTTCAAACTCAAGCATGCTAAAGAACCTGCACTTAATCACTTTGATATACTTCCTCTATACAGTAATGAGTCTCACATTCAGCAAGTATTTACCGTGCCCCTATTATATACAAGACACAGTAAGGGTCCCATCATGAACCACCGGGAACAGCTTTTTTCAAAGGACAGATTATTAGTTCGATGTAAAGCACAGCAATTGGCAAGAAGGTGCTAAAGAAACGGGGGTTAGCTATTGTCTCTGCTATTACAATATTAGAACTGGAAGTTAGAAAGTCAAGAAAGAGGAAGCAAATGGAACCCAAGGGAGGAGAAGCATGGGAAACTCAACGAGCAGCAGTTTGCACTAGAAGCTTTAGTTCTCTGTTTTTTTTTTCTTTCTCTCTGATGTCGTGTATTAATATCATCTCCTTGAAATGATTTTGGAGAATAGAAATCAAGCCCAATTCTCTTGTGGGACTAGCACACCCAGGCCTTCAGAGAGCTACAGGTATCTGCTATATCCAATTGAACTGTGAGCATGTTTGCCATCAGCGTGCGGCAACTCCTCTGAGGTCAAGACTTTCAAGAGACTGGGGAAGGAACTTGGTACAAAGCACCATTTCCCAAATTAGAGACTGCGCTTTGGTGGTAATAAATCCAGAGGCCTTCTCAGTGACCAGCCATTTCTTCAGGTGAAATGGAGTCTTGCTCTGGTCCTTAAGGCACATGCACTGTGCCCTGGGGCAGCACCCAACGTTCTGGCAAGGTAGAATCTCTAAGTGAGATAGAGACCCAGGAAACTTCAGTTGGAACATGGGTGTAACCAGAAAACCTACATCATAAAGAACCTTGGTCCAAGAGCAAACTGCCCATCTCTTCTCATGTAAGACCCCACGTGTGAGTTCTGCCTGACAAGCAGGCACAACCCCATGACCTAATTGAAGGATGATTATCAGCAGGATTACTGTGCCTGAGACTGAAGGCACAGTGAGGTTGGCCTCACTGTCCCCCTCATTCAAAACTAGAATCCACACCCTTCTGTTCTCAAGGACATCTTTCAATGTCATTAAAACATGATATCTATTAAGTCCATTTTTTTTTTTTACCATTTTAAGAAGGAAATCACTCACAAATACAGGGAAATATTTCCACTTTCCTGGTGAGAACACAATCTATGGCTTAAAGAAAGAATGAACTAATCCCTGGTAATATTCTGGCCAAGTAGAGAGGCTCGGCTGCACCTCCTGAGCAGCAAAGCCGTGCTTTTCCCCTCTCACTTCACAGTCTCTGCTGTTGACCTGCTCTGTAGCACCTGAGCCCAACAGCAGAGGCCATATTGAAATAGGATCAATTAGGGCCAACCTCTTGGATGTCCCACAGTCAATCTTATGGACAAGCTTGACTAAGGAAAGAGAAATTCATTATGAATAGAAGAAGAGAAAGTTATTAGTTCCCAGACAATTAGCAGCAAATCAGTGGGTAGCTTATTAACTATCTTAGTGGTGAGCCACTGTCTGATACTAATAGCTCATGAAATGTTTCAGAACATTCTTTTTTTTGGCGGGGGGACAGGGTCTCGCTCTGTTCCCCAGGCTGGAGTGCAGTGGCACGATCATAGCTCACTCACAGTCTCGACCTCCTGGGCTCAAGCAATCTTCCTACCCCAGTTTCCTGAGTAGTGGGACTACAAGCACATGCCCGGCTAATTTTTTTTTAAGTTTTTGTAGAGACAGGGTCTTCCTATGTTGCCCAGGCTGGTCACAAACTCCTAGCTCAAGTGATCCTCCTGCTATGGCCTCTTAAACTGCTGGGATGACAGGCATCAGCTACTATGCCCTCCCAGAACATTCTTGAGGAAGCAATGAAAGTTGAAGAAATAAGTCCCAGCCTAGCCCCAGTGTCGCTGACCAACCACTCCAGGGTAAGCTCTTTCCATTAGGCAGTTCGTCCCTTCAGTTGACTCCCTGTGAGCCAATATATAAAGTCAGAGCTCTGACGATATTTTCTCCAAGTCACTGAGTTGCCAAATTCTGTATGTCCTCACATAGGGGGCTATGAGGGAAATCTGAGAGGCTGAGCAAAAGACCATATTCATTATCACATCTGCTGTCCCTGATTTGGGAAAATTTAGATCAATTATTTAGGTTTTTGAGCATCATTTTTTATCACCCATACACTGAAATTAATGACATTTATCTGATAGGGTGATGAAGCTAATATGACTAAAGTGCCCAGCAAAGAGTCTGGCCCATGCTTAACACTCAGAAGTCCTCTGACAAGGATGGGAGAGGTGATGTCCTGTACCAGGACACTGCAGGGAACAAAGCACCGAGAATCCAAGAGGGGTGACTCTGGAGAGTAAGACACTAGGGTCTTTCAGCATTCCAAGGGAGGAAGATATCATCCCTTCTGATTAGAATGTTTTGGAAAAGCCTCAAGAAGGAGGTAGCATTTGAAATGGACTGTGATTGTTCATGTAGTAATGAGGGGACAGTCATTCCAGGCAGGGGAAACAGTAGGAGCAAAGTCTAGGAAGTGGGGATGCATTGTGATTTGGGAAAAGTAGAGTAGTCCATACAGTGTGGCAAAACAATCTTATATGGAGGGTGATAGATACAAGACTGAATGGCCAGGCTAAAATCAAACTGTGGAGGGCCTTAAATGTTGAGTTAATACATTCGAGCATTATTCAGAAAGAAACAGGGAGCTAGCTGTTCACAGTCTTTTAACAGAGGCGTTAAAACAGAGGACACCATCATAGACATAAATGCTATAGTAATAGGTCCTTATTTTCATTAATTTTCCAACTAGGCATCGAGCAAGGATTTCTCAGTTTAGGATGGAAGCTAGAAGGTGATACTTACAAGGTAGTAATGGCAAGAATCACCAGAAACAATAAGGTAAGGATCCTATCAATTAATATTTGTAGTATAACAAACCATCCCAAAATTTAATGGCTTAAAACAACCATTTCCTTAGCTCTAGGGGTCAGTAATTTGAGCTGGCTTAGCTGGGTGTGGAATCAGCTGCCAGGTCAGCTGGATTTTTTTGTAGACCAGGACACCATGGCTTTTGTCCAAATGGCTTCTCACCTTCCAGCAGGCCAGGCTGGGCTTGCTCACTTGGAGAAAGCAGGGATTCTAGGAGAGTGAGTGGTGGCATGCAAAGTGGCTTCTTGAAATCCAGGCTTGAGACTGGCATGTCATAACTCCTGCCACATGCTGTTGGTCAAAGCAACTCATGGGGTCAACCCACATTTAAAGGGTAGAGGAAGAGACTAATTTCTTGGCAAGCGGATCTGCAAAGTCACATTGCACATCTACCATAAAGGAAGACTTCTAATATGTAGCCATTTTTTGTCAACTACAACATGACTATCAGGATTTAACAAATATAAGGACACCTTGTATACTTACATCTATTTCTGGTTACATATTCAAGCAAATAACAACAGTGAATCCCAACAGATCATAAACATGGAGCAGTCAGAAATCCTAATGTGAGTCTATTGCAGTAAGTTCTAAAGAGGAATAAGGGGCTTATGGCTCACTGGCCAGATGTAACCAAATGTGTTTGTGACTTCTTACTCAGGACAAAACAGCAAAATTTAACGGGCTATGAAGGAAGAATTGATCCATGAAGCAATTTGGTAGCAATTGCCAATAGCTTACCGAGAATTAAAGTAATAACAGAAAACTGTCTAAAATGGTTCAAGAGAATAACCTCCAACATGAAAGAGAAATCTTTTAGCAAGGAATAAAGAGAAAGAGCCAGCACAGTAGTGCTGAGGCTGAAAATTTAAAAGAAAATTTCAGAGATTCTTGATTCTTATCCTTTTTCTTTCTACTTCATTTTTTTTTAATGCATGAAAAAAAAATCAGATGCATTATCACCAAACTCAGCATGCAATTAAAACAGCAGTCAGGACCAGCCATAGTTTTGCCAAATCGATTTTTCAAAATGATGTTTGCAACCCCTCTGAGGTTTGGAAGTGGAGTCTGCTTAGCTTATCCATTTCTTTTTCCTCACAAGCATGTGCACACTGAGATTGGTATTGCTGGACTGCTCATGAATGCTAAGTGCCAGACATTGATTTCCGTTTTGGAGCGGGTGTGGGAGAAAGCATTTCAGTCAATGAGTTGGTGGTCTCCATCCAGTTCCCTAGCATACTAGCACCCCTAGCCGCACTGTGCCATGACAATGAGACCCTTTGTTGTCAGTCTTGGCACAAGCACTAAGGATTAACTGGGCATGCTGCCTCCACGACTCTCAGCTGCAGCTCTGCTCGGTTCAGAACACAACTAAGGACCAGGAGACAGCCTGAGAGGGCTTCATTTGTTACTGCCCATGGCTCACCAATGCTAGGGAAAATCTGTTGTTTGCAAGTTGTACATTGGGTTTTTTATTTCAGACATAAGCTACACATGGCTCTTCTCCCTTATGATGAAGGCAGTTAGCTCCATTATTTTCTTGCGAAAGATATTTACAGTCCAGAGCATATATGGAACACACTTTTTTGGGTGACCCACAGCCAAGAAGTGAGTTTCTTTATGCCATGCCATGGCATTTCCCTGTAAAGTGTGCAGTATGGAAGTTTAAAACAAGTTTTTGGAGAGTGACAGCAAATGCATAAATGATTACAGAGTAAAATTCAGTGTATCTAGGAATGTTCTTGGCTGGGTTCGCCCTTCTAAGATATCAAACTGTAAATACAGACTTTAAAGAGACTTTAAAAGTAGAGTAGACATCTTTTTGTGTGGGCAGGAAAGGGTGTTTTGTTTTATTGTTGATTGTTTATTCTGCCTATCTAGCATACCTTCCTTTTTTCTTAAAAACACCCCAAGATACTTTTGAGAATTACCCATCACCAGCACTTCATCATACACAGACCCTTAATTTAGGTGAGGTTTATCCAATCCTCCCAGCTCCAAAGTTGAACATATGACTCAAGAATGACCAACTGGACTATTCAAACAACGAACTGGGTAATCAAACTCAGTGATTACTTCACAAGTGAGCCCTTGACTCAAATCAAGAGAGTCTTGAGTCCACTGCAGGATTTTGTTGGCACTCTTGAGAAAGAGGCATTATTTCACTGAGTTAGCTAAAGAAGTAAGGTGTAAATTTAAGACTGCTGCTTGAAGCAATTAAACCAACAAAAAGAGAGCAGAGGGAGGAGATGTAGACGAATCAATTCCATAGGTCATATTTTGAGTCTCTGGACCCAGCCATACCTAAAGCTAAATCTATTCCTTGACTCTTTAATTATGTAAACCAACACATCTCCCTCTATTTAAACTGGTTTGAGGAGAATCTCTGTCACTTGAAATTGAAAGCACCCTCATCAATTTCTAAGCTCTATTTTGTGATGATCCTTTGGGTCAAGTGAATGTATAAGCCACAGGAAGTGATGTTTTCTGATAAGTATCCAGAGATGGAGACCAGCAACACAATGGGTGAATCACTCCTATATTTCCCCCTTGTAGGAATGAATGACTTCTTAACGTTCAGAAATATTTTCTCCTAATATGAATCAAGCTCATTTTCTCTTAGATAGCCATAGAGAAATTCCAAGTCCTCCTTTCCCAAATATTCATCTGAGGGAAGACAAAATTTAAGTTCTCCCTTTAGTCTTTCTTTTGAGACTTTTTTCCTTTGGTCGTTCTGTTTCTCTTTGCTCTGCTTGCTTAGATATTTTCTTGGTTAGTTTTCTGAAGCAGAGTGACACTAATCTGATCAGGCAACTTCCCCATTTAAATCTCTTAATTGGCTCCCCACTTACCTTAATATAATGCCTACCTTCTTTCCATGGGATATAAAGTACCTCCATTTCTAGCATCTAATTGGCTAGCTAAGTGCCATTTTACTCTCTTGTACCCAGGTCTTGGAACATTCCACCTCACTAACAACATCTGTTCCTTATTCGAGGGTTTCATCTGAGGTAAGCAGGGTCTCAGGGACAATATGAGTAAGTGCCATCTTGGTATCTCACCTAATCCTGGGAAGAAGTATTACAGTAGCCAGCAGGGGAGATTTCACCCTCCTGGAATCAGGTGCTACCTCCAGGGCCGAGGATATCTCCATAGGTATAACTCTCAGAACTCCTTGAGGCATCATATGGACCCCAGTTACTGGTTTGGATAGTACCCCTTGAAACAGAGAAATGGAGATCTGGGAAACTTTGAAGAAAGTTTTCCAGTCACTGGAATTCACATAGGACAAGTAACAGAGAAGAATTTAACGCATCAAAGTGTGAGGGTGGGAGCATACAAATATCCCCTGTTATATCATCCATGCCTAGCTGAGAGCTTGGAACAGGTAAAAGGTACATAGTAAATATTTGCAAATGGAACTAAATATTTTAGTTAGAGGCTGACAGAGGTTGATAGAAGTATTAATTCTGATTTCTTCCACCTCATAGTTATTTAACAGGACCCAGAATAATGGTAGGTTTCTCACAACAGCACAACATTATTGATTCATATAGTTTTGTGACCAATTCTTAATAAGCTTGTGGTTAATCAAGTAGATGTTTTGTCTGTGCAGGAAAGAAGGAAGGAAGAGAAGGAAGGAAGGAAGGAAGGAAGGAAGGAGGGAGTGGTGGGTGGAGGGAGGGAGGAAAGGAGAGAGACAAGGAAGGAAGGAAGGAAGGAGAAGGGAAGGGAAGAGAAAAGAAGGGAATTTTTAACTGGGTTATTCACTTTCTTATTATTGAGTTGTGAGCATTTTTAATATTTTCTGGACACAAGCCTTTTATCAGATATGTGATTTGCAAATATTCTTTTCCAGTCAGTGATTTGTCTTTTCAGTTTTATGAAAAGAAGTTCTTAATTTTGATGGAATCTTGGATATCATTTTTTCTCTTTTTTGATCATGTGTTTAGTGTCACAAACACCAAAGAAATCTAAGAAAGAAAGAAAGAAATCTTGCCTAACCAAGGTTACAAAGATTTGATTCTTTGTTTTCTTCTAGAAGTTTTATAGTTTTAGGTTTTCAGATTAGGTCTATATTCCATTTTGAGAACATTTTTGCATTTTGTTTAAGGAATATGTTGAAGTTCATTTTTTACATATTTATGTCCCATTGTCCCAAAACCATTTGTTGAAAAACCTGTTCTTTCTCTGCTAAATTGTCTTTTGTTAAAAACAATTGACCATATATTTGGGTCTATTTCTGGATTTTTAAATCTGTTCCATTGATCTATTTATCTACATTTATGCCAATACTATACTGTCTTAATTTCTGTAACTTTACAGTAAGTTTGAAATCATGTAGCACAATTAAACAATTTTATTCTAGTTTTAAAAAGTTACTGTAGGGCCTTTACATTTTTATCTAAATTTCAGAATTAATTTACCAATTTTTATTTTTTAAAAGGCCTGCTGGAATTTTTATTACAATTGTACTGAACCTATACAACAGTTTTGGAAGAATCAACATCTTAGCAAAGCTAAATCTTCCAATCCATGAATATAGTGTATTTTTCAATTTATGTAGTTCTCATTTAGTTTCTCTCAGCAAAATTCAGTTTCCATCATATAGGTCTTGTGCATCCTTTTTACTTATTTTTTCTTTTTTAGATGTGGGGTTTTGCTATGTTGCCCAGGCTGCTCTTGAACTCCTGGGCTCAAGCAATCCCTCCTCCTTGACCTCCCAAAGTGCTGGGATTATAGGCCTGAGTCACCATGCCTAGTTTTGTGCATCTTTTTCAGATGTTTCCCTAAGCATTAAAATGTTTTGGTGTTGTGGAAAATGGCATATTTTAAAATTTTTAGGTTTTGATAGTTAATATTATATTGGGATGTGATTGGGTTGATCTTGTATCCTAAAAACATGCTAAATTTCTCTATTAATTTTTGTAGTTTTTAATTAAAGACTTTGTAGGGTTATACTATTCCATAGGATTATGGAAGACAAAAACCTTCTATTTGTTTTTCTTGCATTGATTAGAATCTCAAGAGCAATGTTGAAGTGGTGAAAGCAGATATCTTGGCCTTATTCCTGATCTTGGAGAAAAGCATTTGGTGTTTCAACTTTAAGTCTGGTGTAGCTGTTTTTCATAAACGTATTTTATCAGATTGAGGAAGTTCTCTTCTAGTTCTACTTTGTTGAAAGTTATATTAAGAATGGATGTGGGATTTTATGTAACGCTTTACCTGTATAAATTGATATGCCATATGACTTTTATTTTTTGTCTATTAGTGTGATGAATTACATTCATTAATTTTGAATGTTAAATCAATCTTGGATTGCCACATTAAACTCCACTGGTTGGATTCAGTTCGTTAAAGTTTTGGTAAGAATTTTTCTACCTATCCTTCAGGGGATATACTACTTTTGGGTTTTCTTTTTTTATTTTTTATTTTTGTAATGTTTGTCTGGTTTGGTGTCAGGGTAATATTAGCCTCATAAAATGAATTTGGAAATATGCTATCTTCTTCAACTTTAAGGAAAAGTTGATATACTATTGGTATTATTTATTCCTTAAATATTTGATACAAAGCATAAGTAAAATCCTCTAGGCCTGGAAATTCCTTTGTGAGAAAGTTTTTTCTTTGAATTCAATTGCTTTGAATTGACTTGGGCTACTGAGATCACCTATTGTTACAGTTTACTTCCAACTGATATTATATTACTTTACATATATTACAGAAACTTTACAATAGTGTACTTACATTTCTCCTCTGCTAGTCTTTGTGTTATTGTCATAAATTTTACTTCTGCATATGTTTTGAGCTTCACAAAAGCTCAAATTATGTTATTATTTTTGTATTAACCAGTCAACTTTTTAAAAGATTAAAACAATAAGGAAAGAAATCTGTCATTGAATATCTGTTCACTTTTTTTTCAGTCTTTTTTCTCTATAAATAAGTTTGGCTGATTTCTATTGCTGTTTTCAAGTTCTCTAATCTTTTGTCTGCAATGTCTAATATGCCATTGATCATATCCAGTGTATTTTTCATTTCAGACAATGTAGTTTTCATTTTTTAAATTTTGAATTGGCTCTTTTCAAAACTATCTTTCTCTATATAACATGCTAACTCATTCCTCTATCTTCTTGAACATACAGAATACTGTTGAAATAACTATTTTAGTGAACTTATTTATATCAACTGTGTTTTATATAGGTGGGTTTCAATTGACTTGTTTTTAATTCTATCATCTGTGTCGTTTGTAGCTGGGTTTCAGTCACCTAATTTTTCTTCTCATTATGAATTGCACTTTTCTGATTCTTTTTATGTCTAATATTTTTTATTGAATTCTAGACTTTTTAACTTTACCTTGCCAGGTGTTGTACATTTTTGCATATCTATAAATATTCTTGAGCTTTGTTCTGAGTTGTGGCCAAGTTGTTTGAAAATAGTTGTTGATCCTTTTGGGCCTCATTTTTAACCTTTATTAGTCTTGATTCAGATCAGAGTTTAGGATTTTTTTTTTCCTATTACTGAGCAAAACCCTTTTGAGAAATCTACCCAATGCCTAATGAGTTATAAAGATTTTCAATATTTCATCCATAGCTGGATGATCAGGACAGAAACTGTTCTTAACCCTGAGAGACCTCCAGGTATGTTGCCTCTGACCTTTTGGGAGGCTTTTTCCTTATACACATACTGATAAGAAGTACTCAGCTGAGGACTGAGATGAATCTTGCTGATCTGCTGATCTCTCAACTCTGTTCTCTCTCTTTCTCTTTCTCTCTCTCTGTTCCTGCACTCTTTCCTGTGGATTCTAGCCACTTTGGGCTCACTGTGTCCCCAGCTTCTTCTGTTTATTTCAAGGAGACTGCCAGGCTCTGCTAAGACTCTGCCTGTCTAGGCAATGACCTGGAATCTCTCTCTGCGTGGTTACCTGGGGCAATCTCAAGGCTCACATTATTTGCTTCATGGCCTCACCCTCATTTGTTGTCTGATGTCTAATATCTTGAAAACCACTGTTTCACTTATTTTGTCTGTTTTTAGTTTATTTGTTTGTGCTTTTAGGCAGAAAAGGAAGTCTGGTCCTCATTATTTTATCTTAGCCAAAAGCAGAAACTGGATGTAAGAATTTAAAAGAAGTCAAGTTTTCCTTTAAATGATAAAAAATAATTCAAGAAGGCAAATTTCAGTAAATTATAGGATTTCTTCCTAAATCTTTTTTGAAAAAGAAAATGCTTATAACTACATTCAGCCCCTGAAGATTTCTTAAAATAAACAATTCATAGTTGAAGAAATCGTGATAAAAGTTGTTGTGATGAGCTCTGACTGCTTAAATTCATAAATTAAGGTTTTAAAGCATGGAGAACAATATTATAGAATCAAACATGATTGTTATAACTGTTGGTAACCTGATCTAATAACAAATTAAGTAAAAATTAGGGGTTGGTATAGGAAAGAGGAGAAGAAAGATGTATTTGTCTTGTTTTTAACAGCACTGAGTCAATAATGATGTTTAAAATTGAAACCTTGGCTCATGTCTGTAATCCCAGCACTTTGGGAGGCCAAGGCGGGCAGATCGCAAAGTTAGGAGTTCAAGACCAGCCTGACCAACATGGTGAAACCTCGTCTCTATTCCAAAAAATAAAAATAAAACATAAAATAAAATAAAATAAAATTGAAACCTGTTATTGGAAAAACAGAACAAAACGAAGATTTTAACCACTTACTATTTTTCCTGATCCTTTTTTTTCTTAATTTTTTTTAAGAAAATAATGTATGTAGTGTGTGTGTGTATGTGTGTGTATGTGTGTGATTCAGCAATTCTTTTGCATATCTTCAGTTTTTTCTTCCTTTTAATACAGCCAAATGAACATAAAAGCTTTTTTTTCTGAAATCCATATCCGAATAGAAGAATTTTAAAAGGTATAAACTCCTCATAATAAAGAAAACAGAAAAAGGAATTACAAGCAGATAGTAGATTTCAACAATTTCTAGAAGAGAGAAAGAAGGGTGCTCACTGATTAAGAAAAGATTAAAAAGCTGCAGCCTAAATATACCTAT
Organism: Cacajao melanocephalus; assembly: GCA_963573385.1. Lineage (NCBI taxonomy): Eukaryota > Metazoa > Chordata > Mammalia > Primates > Pitheciidae > Cacajao > Cacajao melanocephalus. The sequence continues at coordinate 22,720 of CAUYLG010005987.1, read as the reverse complement.
CTCATGGGCAGGGAACAGGGGCTACAGTGGAGAGTCTTGGAGAATTCTGGGGAGGATCTTGATTTAGAAACCATAGAGCAAGTGAAAGGTAGCCATAAAATTGAACACAGGCAACAGATTTAAGGTATATGCGTAGGTCAGTCGATTCCCTTACCCCCTTAGCCCCAATCTAAAAAACGGAGGGTGAGTACTTAACCCTTTAGGAGACTGTACTACTGTTACAGATATTTTTGTTCCTTATGTGTGTGTGTGTTACACTTGCCAATGCAAGAGTTAAATAGCCTCATCCTGTTGTACTTGCTCAAGGTCATGTGATTTCTTTGGCAACAAATATTAGCAGACGTGATGTGTTTCACTTTCAAGCAGGAGTGTCAAGGGCCAGCACATGGTTCACTATGTGTCTGTTCCCTTTGCCACAACACTGCCAATATCTCTGAGAAGAGCTGTTTTTGTTAGCCTTTGTCAGATAATAAAGCAAGAGGAAGCAGAACATAAGCCAATGCATGGTAGACTTGTGATAATCTTTGCTATCGTAAACCATTGGGATTTGGAGGGTTGTTTGTTACTATAGCATTGCTTAGCCTAAACTAACACAAACTCCAATACAAAACAAGGAAAGAATACCACCCTTCCCTGACACACACATACACACACACATAAGGTTCTCATTCAAAGAACAAAACTGGAGAGAATTAAAATAGCTATTGTGGCTGTCATTGCTACAGAGAAAAAACACTCATCATTCTCACCATTCTTGAACCTGGGAGGCCCTTATATAATAACGGTGCCGTGTGCGCTCACACTGAGGAAGAGCCTTCCTGCCAATTTTCTAGCTGTATACACAGTTCTCCAAGTCAACATTCATCTTTCTTCATTCTTAACCCTGTAAATAGACAGGTAAGGTTCATTATTCATTTAGGGAAAGTCCCAGTCTGAAGTGATGGAATAATATAGCCCAAAAAATATGATGCCAGGGGAAACAGGGATTATTCAGAAAATAGAAACAGAAAGAAAGGAAGAAAGGAGAGAGAAGGAAGAGAGAGACAGGAGAAAATAGAAGCGAAATAAAAAGAGAAAGAAAGACAAACAAAGAAGATCCTACTTATTTTTCAAGAAAGTTAAGAAGATATTTTATCAATAATACAAATACAGGATGGTGTAACAGAGCTCTAGTTTTCCTCCCTAAATACATTTCTACCCTTCTTCCTGATGACATGCAGCTAGACTATTTTTCATGTTCCTTCACAGTTAGTTGTAACATGTGACAATTCTACTCTATTTAATGTGAAAGGAAGCAATGCATGCAACTATTGTCCCGGAACTTTTTTTTTTTTTTTTTTTTACTTTTTGTTTTTCCTGCACCCAGAACTTCTTTTTTCCTCTCCGTGTGGATGTGGCTGTGACCCAGCTTTGGCCATGCAAATGAGAGTGATACCTTAAGTGATAACCAGACACGGTGGAAGATGGAAGGAAATTTGGGTTCCTGAATGGCTTCAGGAACCACAATCACTCCATCCATCTCATGTCAGTTACACATGAACGAAATGGAGCTTGCTACTATTTAAGTCACCATATTTTGAGGTTTATTGTGACAGCAACCTAGATTTACGTCAGTAACATAGATGATGTGAAAAAGTAGCAGATAGCAAAACAAGTACAGGGAGATTAATAAACAAAATGGCCAAAAAAAATGAAATAACGGAAGATAACTCAAGGATCGATCCCAGTACGTACAGCTAAAAAGACAAGAAAAATACAAAAGAACAGATAATAAAGTATCAATCCCAACGCTCCAATGCCTGAGGACTAGGAGTTCCAGGGAAAGGATGAAAAATCTGAACAGGATAAAATTAGTAAAAACAACAACAACAACAAGAACAAAAATTGATTCTATTTATACAAAAGAAAAAAACAGAAAAACTGAAACTTCCTGTTAGATGTCAGGGTAATGGTTACCTTGCCAGGGTGATTAGAACAGAACAGAACAGAACAGAACAGAACAGAACAGAACAGAACAGGAGGAAAGTTTCTGGGGTGCTGGAATCATCCCATTTCCGGTTTTTAGTGATTGTGGAAAAAAATAGATTATACTCTTATGACTCATGGATTTTTCTCTAAGTAGATTATATGTAAATAAAAATTTTCAAATAAAAGAAAATAAAGAAATATGAATGAAACTTTCCAGCACTGAAGTGAGATGAATCTTTACTTTGAAAGAGCTTTTCAAGTACTGGAATAAGAATCTACAACAAGAAACACAATTCTATAATTTCTAAAATTTCCTAACACTAAAGATAAAGAGATCTCAAAAGTTACCAAAGAGAAAAAAAAAAGGTAATTTACAGAAGAATAAAAGTAGGTCATCATCAAACATCTCACACATGGTAAAAAATGATGAAATAGGGCCTTTGAAATTCTGAGATAATTAATTTGATCCTAGAATTCTATACCTAATCCAACTAATACGCAAATATGAGTAGTCACATTATTTTCAGATGTGTCAGGACTCACTAAGTTTGTCTCCTTAGTAGTTATTTAAGGATGTACTCCAGCGAAACAAAGTTGAAGAACTGGAAAAGTGAAGACATTTTCCTGTTCTTAACCTCTGTTAAGGTTGAAACAATGAACTCACTAAGTTTGTCTCCTTATCTCAAAGTAGTTCTCTAAGGATGTACTCCAGAGAAACAGAGGTTAAGAACTGGAAAAGTGGAGGAACAAAACCAAGAGTCCACTGAAAAGAGCAGTCAGGATGACTGCTGTGTAGCAGGCCAAAAAAGAATTGACTAAACATAGAACAAGGAATTGCTGTCCAATGAGCATGACTTCAGGAAGAAGAGAATAGATTCCGAGGAGTAGTTAGAATGATTAAGAGCTGGACAATATCAATTAAATTTTTCTTATCTCAAGGCAAGAGACAATTAAAAACTCCAGAAAGCAAACAAGCATATTGTGTCCTAAATATGAAACAAATTAGAATTTGGTGAAGTGTAAGAATAAAAAATCTTTTGACCTTGGTTCTGAAAACATTCTATTTTTTAGTGAAACGGGAGGAGAAGGAATCAGAGTGTTACATTTGCTCTACAGCAAAACATTTACATAATCACAATAATATAAATGCATTTAAATGCTTTCAACATTTATGAAAAATTATAAAGATTCATCACAATTAGAGAACAAAATGTAAATGCTATCAACCTTTATAATACAAAGTAAAGAATACAAGTACTTTTAGATCTGTTATGTGAAAAAAAATGGGAAAGGAAAGAGGGGAAAAGATGACTAAAAGGTAATGTTGTTAGTATCTTTATTTTAAAATTGCATAGTCATGAGACATTTTTAAAAACTGCTAGAAAGAGATACATAAATTTATTTATGGTGATAAGACTATCAGAAATTAAAACAGAAAATAAAAATGTATTACTTTTCTCTATTAATCAAATATGCAACTTCCAATAAGTTATGAATGAAGGCATTTGTTAGGTAATGTTACTCAATACAATATTTAAAGGAAACTTCTGAAAACTGGAACCGGGATCTATACATCTATAGCGTGGTGCTTGGCATATAGAAGTTCAAACTAAGTATTTGTTGAGAGCCAATACTTGTCTCTTTTTGTTCTTTTATTTTCTATCTTGAGTTGCTTTTTTGACAGAGTTGGTGCCCATACTGCTAATGCTTAGTTGGATATTTAGACTTGTTTGAAAATTGTTGCATAGTATCTGAGACAAAGTCTTATCAAGGAATCACACAGAGGTCATCTCAATTAAGATAAATGGAAATCTCTAATGAATGGTTACCATGATAATAAAAGCCTTAGGCCAGGCATGGTGGCTCACGCCTGTAATCCCAGCACTTTAGGAGGCCGAGGCAGGCAGATCATGAGGTCAGGAGTTTGAGACCAGCCTGTTCAACATGGTGAAACCCCGTTTCTACTAAAAATACAAAAAATTAGCCGGATGTGGTCGTGGGTGCCTGTAATCCCAGCTACTCAGGAGGCTGAGGCAGGAGAATTGCTTAAACCTGGGAGGCAGAGGTTGCAGTAAGCCAAGATCACGCCACTGCACTCCTGCGTGGGTGACAGAGCAAGACTCTGTCTCAAAAAAAAAAGAAAGAAAAGAAAAGCCTTAGTTGTACAACAGTTAATTTCCTAATTTCACTTATGAATTTCTCTTACAAAAAAAAATCTAGTAAAGATGAAGATGGCACCTCCCAACCCCATGCTTTTCTTCAGTCTGATCAGTGAGTTAGAGACACACACTGTTGTGCTTTTGGGGTGGGGGAGGGTAGGTGTTTAATCCTTCCTTAGTCCTTCCTTCCAGACAAATCCATTTCCTTTGACATCATTTCTGTTCCTCCATCAGTTGTGAATATAAAATTGGATCATCCAACAACAAATCCTAGTTTACTTTCCCTGTCTTTAATCAACATTCCAAAGCTGTCTGTTTATTTAGCTTTTGCAAGCAACTTTTTCTCAAACCTCAGAGAATGCTTTATGAACAGTAAACACACACATTTCTGAAAATATTAGAACAATGTTCTCTCTACAGCATTTTATTCTTTTGGAGGACTCTGTTATCTTCATATATGACAAGGGATAACTATTTCCATACTCTCATTATTGACCCCTTTCTCTCTATAATGGGCTATTATCAACCTCATTTTAAAGGAGAGATTCTGTAAGAGATGGCCTTTTCTTTAAAATATAAAATATAAGCAAACATAAAATAAGCAAGCAACTGATTTGAAACAATTAAGGAGTTAGGTTTTCTTCATAATGGCAATGTCATCAGTGACAGAATTAGCTGACTGTTATTTCTTTGCCTTCATTTAGTTACTGAACTACTTCAGCCAGAACCCCCAGGATTCTACTCCTATTAGCTGGTTGGGGGCTGAGGAAACTGGTATCGATTCTCTTGCTGTGTAAATTTTTTGTATTTTATGACTATTGCCTTGAATAATATTCATTAATCAAACAGAGCAGAGTTAAACAGACATTTGTGTGCTCCTATTTTTCCTGATTTGGATTCTATGGTCCAAGCTCTGGGAAGCCGCTAGAGTTGCCATTTTTCAGGAATTTGCTTGCAAAGTGGCCAATTTACCTCAAGGCCCCTGTGGCTAACACTGAGTGCAAGGAATGACAGGCATGCCACAGCCTGTCAGCTGCCACAATTAAGTAATGTTAATGGCCACGACTGCAGAAAGGGGCAGATAAGAATCATAAAACATTCGACGTGCATAGGACCATCCAACACCATCATTTTATATATGTGAAAATTGGGTTCAGAGATTAATGGGTTTGTCCAAGGTCACACAGGTACTTTATCATGGCCTTATGGTGTTGTGATTTCTTTATATTCCACCTGCTCTCCACACTCAGCTGCTAGAAGAATCCTCTGCCAATCCAGTTTTGTTACACCACTCCCCTGCTTGGAAACCTTTAGTAACCCCCCTATTGTTTCTAGTGTCAGAGCTGTGAGGGGCGAGCAGCTGGCAGAAGCCCAGGGCTCTGTCAGGGACCAGGCGCCTGCAATGAGAAATAAATGGTCAGCTCTAGCAGCAGCTGTGGAAGTCAGATGACAGAGAGGCAGATCATTTGGGTTCTACTCCCACCTGCATCATTCTAACAAGCTGCCTTGACTTTGGATGAGCCCCTCTGACAGACAATCCGGACCTTGATTTTCTCATCTGCAAAATGAACAAGTTAGACTGGACAGATGTCCGCGCTTCCCTTCAACTTGGGAAGGGACTTCATGCCGCACCCGTGGCTTTCCCCAAATCCTCAAAGTTGAGATGTAACATGTACACAATGCCTTTTCCTCTGAGTGCTTTCTGGTCTTCCTTTCCTCCCAGGTAAATAATGAGAAGGTTTTCTCAGTGAGAATCCTGTAGTTTTCCACTTGTAAAGGACAGAAAAACTAGGGGAATAATTGAAGTCCAACGTTAACCTCTTCTGAACTAACTTACTGCCTGCAACCCTTGCCCATTATCTCTTATACTAACCTTATTTTTTCCCAGTTGGATTTCTCCCGGTTTCCTTCTCTCCCTTCTACAATTTTCCTCCTTCTCATAGATTGATCGTTTATGGATAACCATATTGCCATTTCTCTTTCCAATATTTCCCTCTTCCCCCTCCATCTTTTTACTTTTTTCTCTCATTCTTCCTTCGGTTTTTCTATTCTGGTGACAAACATCACCTGTCTGTCTTCATCATCAGGAAAATGATTGTTTTCCAATCTGGAAAAGCAATTGATCAATCAGAGCTTTTTTGTTTTTGTTTTTGTTTTTTCAAGTTTCAACCAATCTAGATCATTGTGGAGCAGAATCAGGATTTCCAACAGGATGAAGAAAGATGATTTTTTTCCAGGGTAGAGAAATAAAATTGTTGACAGGAAATGACCCCAGCCTTTGTCCTCTACCTTAACAGAATACTTAAACTGTTCTTTTCATTCAGAGAGAATCACCGGTGTACCTTTGCAGAAAAATATCCCACTGAAACACTCTGCAAACTTGCAGGAAATCCATTTCTCTGGTTCCTCATTAGTCAGTGTCTAACAAAGAAAAGAAAGAACAAGTTTTGCTTCATGTTAAGAAAAGTTGGCAACCAAAGTTGAAGGTAGGTCCGAACGCTGTATACTCTGCGTAGATTATCAATCACCCGAAGGCTATAGCTTCAGCTTCCTCAAGCCTCTTTTACTGCCCCACTTTGACCCTTAGCAAGTAGCTTTTCTCTGCAGTGAGAAATATAATGGAAAAGTGGGTGGATAAACAGAATACAAAGAGAGAAGGCAGAAAAAAACACAACAGAGTAGGACATAGTAGAAGGTGGCAAAAAGTGAAGGGCTTTCGCAAGGGAGGTATTGTTCTACTGGCTTTTTGAAAGGTTTTCTTAACATATGCATGCTGAAAATACAGGATCCGCTGCATGCCCGTCAGTGCAATTCCCAAGGCTCTGCTTTCATTAAATGCAATTTCCTTTCCTCGGGTCCTGCATTTGTGGCTGCACTGGTTACAGTTTGGGATATTTCATCCATTTGTGACCTTTCTTTCCTGACACCCTGCTTACAGGCAAGTGTTCCTGCCAGTTAACCTTCTCTGTTTTCCCCAGGTGACCCTATGAATTTCCAACAGGAAAAATACAAAATCGGCAATTTGTTTGTTCATTACCCAGAGGATAAACACAAAGTGGAGAAGCCTTTTATCTTGCTGCACCGGCAAACCTCCTCAATACTGAGCATCGAACAAACATTTGCTAAGAGTTAATAAATCCAGACTGTGGCTTTCTTTGTGCAGGGAATGTCCTACCATCGGGGCAATCACTCATTAAGGAAAAAGAAATAGACACTCTAATATTTTATTTATGGTTTCAGAAATCTGGGTGGACCGGGTGGGGGTGGGGGGAGTCCCAAAATTTATAGACACAGAAACAAAAAACAAAAGGTTCCTACTTTCTTATTTCAAATGACACCTTCTGACTCCCAGTTCCTTTGAGGAGACGCTGATCCACGTACAAAATGGTTTCAATATCATTGCCATTTCAGTCGATTGTCCTGATTGTTAGCTCAGAGCCCAGCGACCCTTCACCATGTCCCACCGTTAAAAGAGACCGAGGTTTATTAAAGCATAGCTCTGAATAAGTCCAATGGGTAATACATTTTGCAGTCGTCAATCACAAATATCCTCTCAAGATTATTAGACTTCCTTTCCGAGCTTCCCTCTGTAGAGGTATCTGGGCAGGATTCACATTAAAGGCATCAGCCTAGCAACTCCAGCAAGTGTTAATTTACCAATGATTCCTGTGTCTGCTAGCCTAGAAAGGCTCTGCTGATTTATTGGACTTGAGCAGAACTCTCATCCATTATAGTTTGTCTTAACTTAATCAAAGGTATCTTCTCCCTTCGGATTGTCTCACCTACAAACTCCGCGGTCGCCATGATAAATGTGCCTGTTTGATTTCTTTTTCTGATTACAGTGAATGAAGTATCACAAGTAACTTGATGCATTCTGTTAATGCTGCGGCTTCAGTGCTGAGATGGCTGGAGTTATGTTGTGCAGCATTGGCTATATGGGGAGCTGGAAGGTGATTGCACTGGGGTTTTGATTGAGTGATGTAATTGATGATTGGAAGCAGAACAGAATTCACAGGGATTTCTTGGTTGTTTAAAAGATCAAGAAAGCAAAGCAATTTTCTTGTTTGTTAAGGGAGACCTTTTCATTCCTCTACCAACAGCAATACGCATATCAATCCCCATTCCCACCCACCGCATGCGCGCGCACACATGTACGCACATACCACAACTCACAGACGGCCACATTCTCTGCAGAAAACATGAGTGGCTTAGAGCAGTTTTAATCTAAACCCTCCCCAAACACAATGGTTGATAAAAAAGAGGATAAGGGTGTATCTGAACAAATAAGAACTGGACGAAACAACGGATACATTTTGAATTTTTGTGTAACGAATAAATCATACCCAAAGGAAAACAGAGCCATTAAATAACGAAGTATTTTTTTGTATGGTAGAAGTGCCTTGTTTTTGCTTTTTAAGTGGCTTATGGTAAGTGTTCAAGATTAATCTCTAGACTTTGCCTTAGACCTTCTTTTAATAAACAATAGTTTGAAACTGTTAACCATGAATTTAAAATGTATTCTTTGACTAATTCACCTACATCTTCTTCTTTGTAGATTTTGAGGTCTTCCAAGAAAGTGACTGTTTTATTCATCTTTGCAACCCCGGCAATTAAGCTAGTGTTTGATCTGCTCAGGATATTCATAAAATGTGAATGTTAAACTGAATTGTTCACATTCAGGAGAAAAATCCCATTAATTTTTGTTGTCTGCTCTATAAGGACTTAGTTCCAAGGATAAATACGGACTGATAAAGCCTCCAGTTGACTGCCCCACTTTTAAACCATAGCCCTGTTAAAGGGCAAGGTTTTTTAAATTCCCCTGGTCAATAACTGCCCCCTGCCCCAGTCAACCTATAGACCTATAGTAACTGGTAGCCAGAAATTACATATATATATCCTCTTCTATTGTTTGTGGTGAACATATTTTATTCCATTAAATACATCAGAATCAGTAGTATGTTTCTGTAATACTGTGTTTAAAACAAAGCCTGCAAAGAGTAGACACTGAGTGACAAGTTCAGATTTAAATCAGAAGTCGGAAAAACATGGCCCAGGCAAATCTTGCCTATAGCTTGTTTTTGTATAGCTTACAAGCTATACATGATGGTTTTGACATTTTTAAAGGATGTTAAAGAAATCAATAAAAAAGAATATGCAAGAAAAATCATATGTCGTACACAAAGCCTAGAATATTTACAGAATGTTTAAAAATATTTAGAGAAACAGTTTGCTGACCCCTGGCTTAGATAATTTTAGACAGTCAACTTTTGAGCATTTTTGAGCATGAAGTAGTTTGATGAAGGTTGATTTTTAAGTATGTTGATCAAAAAACAATGTGGAGAAAAAAATTGTGCTAATAGCCCTAAGATTATAAATTAGCGAAAAGAAATCAGAAAGAATGTGTCATCTTCTCTAGCAGTATATACCCTCCTCAAAAGTAAGAATTACATTGACAGTTTCTTGATTTTTCTGGGATGATCATGATTTTATATAATCTTATTATTTTCTAAACAGGTGTTTTTGTTCATATTCTTGTAGGATAATTTAGCAGATTATAAAATTTTAGTTTGACTGAAGATGCTGTTCCTTTGTATCATAGCACCTATTTTATAATGGATAAGTCTGCTGTTACTCGAATCCACTCTTATAAAGATAATCTATCTTTTTCTTTTATTCCATATCATAATTTCTATTTGTATTTCATGTTCTGCAGTTTTACTAGGATCTATGCAGTAGGTTTATTTTTATTTTCTGTAACAGCTTTCTAATCAGTGCTTCTTTCTATGGGTTGATGTGCTCCTTCATTAAAAAAACAGCAAAAAAAAATTTCTAGCCATTTTTCTTTGAAATCACTTCTTTGCTTTTCTCATTCCTTACAACTCTTGATGCAGCTATCATTAGAATTTTTTATTCTTGCTTTCACATCTTTTAAATGCTCTTCCAAATATTTTGCTTTATCATCTCTGCAAATCACTGAATCGATCTTCCAGTTTACTGATTCTCTTAGCAGCCACCTTTAGTATATGTGTTAATCTGTCCACTTAATTTTTCTAAAATGAAACTATCTGGTAGTTTTTCAAATCTGTATCATTTTTATAAGACCTTATTTTTCCATTACTGATTCTATTCCTTTTTTATTTCTTCAAATATTTTAAACATGCTTATGGCCGGGCGTGGTGGCTCATGCCTGCAATCCCAGCACTTTGGGAGGCCAACGTGGGCAGATCACGAGGTCAGGAATTCAAGACCAGCCTGGCCAACATGGTGAAACCCCATCTCTACTAAAAATACAAAAATTATCTGGGCATGGTGGCACATGCCTGTAATCCCAGCTAATCAGGAGGCTGAGGCAGGAGAATTGCTTGAACTGGGACCCGGGAGGCAGAGGTTGCAGTGAGCCAAGATCATGCCACTGCACTCCAGCCTGAGCTACAGACTGAGACTCCGTCTCAAAAGAAAAAAAAAAAAAAACATGCTTATTTTATTGGTTCAGAGTGTATTCTTCTATTTATAGCAGTGTTGTGAAGCCCTCTTTGGGGCAAATAACTTTTATGGGAGTGGAAAAAACATAGTGTGTACCATGGAACCAACTTGCCATTTATGGATGAATGACAATTAAAAGAAAGAAAGAAATTATTAGAAAGATAAATTTGGACACAATTGAAAAAGATCATTTTCTTTAAAAATATTGGAGTTTAATATGTAGGTGATAGGGAGCTATGGAAAGTGAAGCAGGGTAACTTGGTAAAAAGAGTGGTATAAGAATCTCTGAATATCAGAATTTTAAGAAATGTTGGCATTTTTCTAATACAAATGCTTTAATTACAGGGAAGGAAAGAGAATGTACAAGATAAGTTACTCTGCTCAAGACCTTACAGCCGAGGGAAAGTATTGCATAGAAGCAAGAAGATAAATAAAATTGGAGGAGACAAGAAGATTGATTAGGAAGCTGTAGTAATTCAGGTGTGAAATGAAGAGATCTTGTACTAGGTTAGTAATATTGAGAATAGCAAGAAAAGGATAAAGGAATGATCTACAGGGCTCCTGAATGTTTGTAATACATGGGACAGTGTATAATATAAAGATAATTCCAAATTGAAAGCTGAGACAACTGTGGGCCCATTAACATTACTGTAGACCAAAAAATGTTAAAAGAAATACTAATACGTTCAAGCAAAAAATAATGGCATAGAGGAGAGAAGCCTTTTGGCACATTGTACACATTTGACACATGTTCATGTTACTTTAATATTATTAGTATTATTTTACTGTCCAGGGGAGAAGTATGGTTTAGTGGGGGGAAAAACTTGGGCTTTGGAGAAAAAAAAAATGTATGCACTATTGGGTATGTTATAATTTCTTTGTTATATGAGGGACAAACTATCTTATGTCCTTCACTTTCCTGCCTCACTAGAGAATTTTATGGGTCAGATGTAACAAGATGATATGAAAGGCTTTGTAAGCTGCAAAGCGTTATTATTCGAATGTGAGATACTCCTTTTCCTGGTCATAGTATTGCAAGTAGAGTTAAATATCTTTCAGGCATAGATTTTGGAGTAAAAAGTAATGCTCCAGGCTCAGGCTCAGCTTAGCCCCTACGAACTCTGCAATATTGGACAATTTCTTTTTTTCCCCTGTATCTAAGTTTACGAATCTATGCAACATATATAATTGTAGTATTTACAGCTTGCTGGGTGGATGATTTTGGGATCATGTGTGTAAAGCACATGACCAGGCATGCAGTTGATAATCAATGTTAACTCTTATCACCATACTGATTGTGAAGAACATGGATGTGTTGTTGTATGGCTGAAATTAACCTTTTATAACTCTGTAGCTCCGTGGCTGATGAAGGGAAAATTCTGCCAGACTTTTAAGGGCTAGAAGATCTGAAAGCTTTCATAACTAAAGCCAAAGGATAATTTGATTACAGCTGAAGGAAATGAACATAAACGTTCCTTAGTCCATCCAACATATATGAAGTGATAACAAGAACATCATCGTTTACTCAACTTTTGTAGTTGGAAGTAAAAAAGTTATATGGGAGCAGGCTGCCATCTTTTATTTTCTATTCTATAATCTTGCACTGAGCACATATTATTTCTTTCTAAAGATTCATTTTTTGAATGTGCAGTTCTGGGAATCAGTTTCTGCCTATTCTATGACCAACACATGATGCTTACGATGAATTTTCTCAACCTCTGAAAGTTATGAAATGTAAGTATATAGATATAACATATCGAAACGAACTACCGTGGATACTAGTGAATTTAGATAGAAATTTCAAAAGTTTCACTGTGGCTTGAAAGCAAGGAAACCATTAAATTCTAATACTACATATTAGCCTGGCAACTGTATGTACCTAGCAGGTGTTGCCCAGGAAGCTATGTTTCCTTAGAATTAATGACATGCCATAATTGTAGCAATTTTTCTAAGTCTCTAGAGTGTCTGTAATTAAGAAGTTTAACTGTACTTAAAATGATATAAAGTGTCATTAGTTCCATGCTAAATCATTTCAGATTACTGCTATATTTGCCAGTGAAATTATCCAGGTAATTTTCTCAACCTGACTAATGTAAGGTTTCACACATGAGTACTTGCATTGAATAAAGCTTTGGGCTTATTACAAAAAAAAAAAATTGTTTTGAAGTTCCACAAAATTGAAATGTAAAGCTTTGCTGTTTATTTTAGTTTCTCTGAGCTGGCTTCCTCATTGAGTGGGTTGGACTAGACCAGTGGTTGTCATTTAATTTTCAGAGTGATTTCCTTCCCCTCCATGTAATCAGTGGAACTTTCCTTCAAATAGAATTGTAATTGAACACCCAGGTCAGCTGTAGCTGAGGAAAGAAATCAGAAGACCCCCACCTACCTTGTGCTCACCGCTATGAAAAAAACCTCCAAAACTCCCCATACTAAATATTCGGTTAGTGCACAAGTAATTGCAGTTTGGGCCATTACTTTCAATGGCAAAAACCACAATTACATTTGCACCAACCTAATAACATTTAGGTCATTTCTAGTTTTGCTATTTTACTTCTAAGTAAGGTTCCCATCTCAAGTGTTTAATTCATTATCATATATATTTTTTTCTCTACAACCTTCCCTTAAAGACAAGTTCCAAAAAGTGAAGTAGTTTTAATTAATATAATAAAGAAAACTAGCATAAAGATTCCTCTTAAGTCAATAGCCCAGTCTATTAGCTTAAAACAAAACCGTGGCCAATTAAATGTTTAGAATTAGCACATCTTTTTCATGCCTGCAGTTTCCAGTGTGATAGAGAAAGAAGAGAGTCAGATGTTCAACACAAAATAATTGTTTTCATTCATGTTGTCTTTAATGCATTGCTCTGTTATGTTTCATTTTTCTAACTCTACCTGTTCTAATAATGTCAGTTTCTTAGGTTTATGGGGTAACCTGATAACCAATCCAGCCTCATTCATAGATTTATCCTATTTTCTTATGGGGTAGTAAGAGATATGATGCTATAATTTAATTAGGTCAGAAACTGATATATGTTATGTAAAAAGGAATTATAGGATCCATTTGAATCGTAAATCCTGAAATATATACCATCATAGCTCATGGCTACTCACCATCCAGCTATTAAGTTGTCTCATATGAAGTGCTTACATTTTACCCTTTCTAGTGATTTTCATTCTTCTGTCTTTTGTCTTTCATCTGGGATCAAAATGATCTGCCTAAATCCTTCTGTTAAAAAATCTGCCTAAAACACTTCCTTTAGTATTTCTATGTTTGCAGGTCTGTTCTCTTTATTTTTGTGCAAAAACATTATTTGGCCTTCTTTTAAATAGCTATCTTCATTTAGGTGTAGAATTCTAGTTTGGCAATTGTTTTTGTTTCATCCCTTCAAAGATACCCCATTGTCTTCCTGCTTCCATCACTTTCATTTAGAAGTCGGCCAAACTCCTATTGTTGCTCCTTTTGAAGGCAGTACATATTTTCCATGCTGTGACTGTTTCAAGAGCCTCTTCTTGTCTTTCATTTTCAGTAGTCTTTCTGTGATGTGCTTAGGTGTAGTTTTCTTGCATTTATCTTACTTGGAATATTTGAGGTTTTTTGAATCTGGTTTGAAGCCTTTCATCAATTTTGAAAACTTCTTACATCTTGAATGTTTATTTTTTTCTCCATTCTTTCTCCTTTTCTTTTGACACTTCAATTGCCTGCATGCTATAAGTTTGTACTATGTTTCATATTCCTAAAGGATGCTTTTCTGTTATCCTTTTTTTCTGTACTTCTATCCAGGCATTTTTGATTGACCTGTCTCATAGTTTATGAATTCTCTTATCAGCTGTTTCTAATTCACATCTACTAAGTTTTTAGATTTTCTGTGCTATAATTTCCATTTATTTCTATTACACTGATACCAGTTTTCTGCTAAAATTACTCATCTTTTTATCAAGTTTTTTAATATATTAATTATAGTTTTTTTGATTCTCTCAGTAATTTTTCTCTTGTATTCTGACATGACTAGTAATTTTTTATTAGAAGTAGACATGATATATACAAAATTATAAAGATAAATAGTGGTTCTGGGTAACATTATCTTCCCCCATATTTACACCATTCAGTATAATAGTAACAAGGCACAGGGAGCTATTTCAACTTAAATTAGCTAAAATTAAATAAAATGGATAATTCTTTCATCACACTATTCACATTTTATGTGCTCAATAGCCACAGGTGGCTAGTGGCTACATCATTAAGCAGCACAAATATAGAACATCTCCATCATCATAGAAGGTTCTCTTGGACAGCTTACTCCAGAGGACTCATTTTTGCCTCTAGATGACAGTCACTCCATTGTGACATGAATAGAAACAGGGTTTTACTCTTTGGGAAAATAGATCTATTCCTAGTTGTTTTTATTCTTAAGGCAAAGCCCTTCACGGGTCTCAAGTAAAGACCTGAGTCATTTAGCAGTCCTCTTACCTCGAATTTGTTGTCTCTACAGCTGATAGACTGCCCATAAGTCTGGTCATATTATTACTATCATTTTACTTTAAGTTCTGGGAAACATGTGCAGAACATGTAGGTTTGTTACATAGGTATACATGTGCTGTCGTGGTTTGCTGCACCCATCAACTCATTATCTACTATAGATATTTCTCCTAATACTCTCCCTCCCCTTACCTCACACCCCCTGACAGGCCTTGGTGTATGATGTTCCCCTCCCTGTGCCCATATGTTCTCATTGTTCAACTCCCACTTTTGAGTGAGAACGTGGTGTTTAGCTTTCTGTTCCTTTGTTAGTTTGCTGAGAATTGTGGTTCCCAGCTTCATCCATGTCCCTGCAAAAGACATGAACTCATTCTTTTTTATGGCTGCATGGTATTCCATGGCATATATGAGCCACATTTTCTTTATCCAGTCTATCATTGTGGGCATTTGGGTTGGTTCCAAGTGTTTGCTATTGTGAACAGAGCCTCAATAAACATATGTGTGCGTGTGTCTTTATAATAGAATGATTTATAATCCTTTGGGTATATACCCAGCAATGGGATTGCTGGGCCAAATGGTATTTCTACTTCCAGATCCTTGAGGAATCACCCACTGTCCTCCCACCAACAGTATAAAAGCACTCCTATTTCTCCATATCCTCTCCAGCATCTGTTGTTTCCTGAAATTTTAATGATCACTATTCTAACTGGTGTGAAACGGTATCTCATTGATTTACATTTCTCTAATGACCAGTGAAGATGAGCTTGTTTTCATATGTTTGTGGGCCACGTAAGTGTCTTCTTTTGAGAAGTGTCTGTTTATATCCTTCACCAACTTTTTGATGGTGTTGTTTGTTTTTTTCTAGCACATTTGTTTAAGTTCCTTATAGATTCTGGATTTTAGCCCTTTGTCAGATGGAGAGATTGCAAAAATTTTCTCCCATTCTGTAGGTTGCCTGTACTTTCTAATGATAGTTTCTTTTACTAAGCAGAAGCTCTTTAGTTTAATTAGATCCCATTTGTCTATTTTGGCTTTTGTTGCATTTGCTTTTTGTGTTTTAGTCATGAAATCTTTGTCCATGCCTATGTCTTGAATGATATTGCCTAGGTTTTCTTCTAGGGTTTTTATTGTTTTTGGGCCTTACATTTAAGTATTTAATCCATCTTGAGTTAATTTTTGTGTAAGGTATAAGGAAGGGGTCCAGTTTCAGTTTTCTGCAATATGGCTAGCCAGTTTTCTCAACACCATTATTAAATAGGGAATCCTTTTCGAATAGCTTGTTTTTGTCAGATTTGTCAAAGATCAGATGGTTGCAGATATGTGGTGCTATTTCTGAGTCCTCTGTTCTGTTCCATTGGTCTATATCTCTGTTTAGGTAGCAGTATCATGTTGTTCTGGTTACCGTAGCCTTGTAGTATAGTTTGAAGTCAGGTAGCATGATGCCTCTAGCTTTGTTCTTTTTGCTTAGGATTGTCTTGGTTATGAGGGCTCTTTTTTAGTTCCACATGAAATTTAAAATAGCTTTTCCTAATTCTGTAAAGAAAGACAGTGGTAGTATAATGGGAATAGCATGGACTCTATAAATTACTTTGGGTAGTATGGCCGTTTTCACACTATTGATTCTTCCTATCCATGAGCATGGAATGTTTTTCCATTTGTTTGTGTCCTCTCTTATTTTCTTGAGCAGCAGTTTGTAGTTCTCCTTGAAGAGGTCCTTCACATCCCTTATAAGTTGTATTCCTACGTATTTTATTCTCTTTGTAGCAATTGTGAATGGGAGTTTGCTTATGATTTGGCTCTCTGCTTGTCTATTACTGGTATATAGGAATGTTTGTGAGTTTTGTACATTGATTTTGTATCCAGAGACTTTGCTGAAGTTGCTTATCAGCTTAAGGAGTTTTGGGGCTGAGACGATGGGCTTTTCTAAATATACAATCATGTAATCTGCAAACAGAGATAATTTGACTTCTTCGCTTTGTATTTGAATAGCCTTTATTTCTTTCTCTTGCCTGATTGCCCTGGCCAGAACTTCCAATACTATGTTGAATAGGATTGGTAAGAGACAGCATCCTTGTCTTGTGCTAGCTTTCAAAGAAAATTCTTTCAGCTCTTGCCCATTTAGCATGATATTGGCTGCGGGTTTGTCATAAATAGTTCTTATTATTTTGAGATTTGTTCCATCAATACCTAGTTTATTGAGTGTTGTTAGCATGAAGGAGTGTTGAATTTTATCAAAGGCCTTTCTGCATCTGTTATGATGTAGGCACTCAAGGGAATCTCCTGATCTGTGGGTTGTGAAGACCATGGGAAAAGTGTAGTATATGGGCCAGATAGCACCGTCTATCACGGCACAGTCCCTCGTGGCTTCCCTTGGCTAGGGGAGGGAGTTCCCCAACCTCTTGTGCTTCCTGGGTAAGGCAATCCCCACCCTGCTTCTGTTCACCCTCTGTGGGCTGCACCCACTGTCTAACCAGTCCCAATGGAGATAAGCTGGGTACCTCAGATGGAAATGCAGAAATCACCCACCTCTGTGTTGGTCTCACTGGGAGCTACAGACCAGAGCTGTTCCTATTAGGCCATCTTCCTGCTCATCTTCTTAATTCCACGGCTGTCACTTTCTGCTTGGCCTCCCAGCCTTTACTCTAGGTACCACTTATAAATAAGCAAATGCATTAAATAGGGGGGAAAACCAGCAACAATTACTGGGCTTTCTTCATTGCCCTTTCTATCTCTCTGGATCATGGCCAATTAGTACTGTCAGTCTTAGCAGCCCTCAGATATCTTCAAATAGATTTTTTTAAATCCAGCTTTTCTAGTTATTTCAGCAGGGGGTTAGTTTGATACAAGCTCAACTATAGCCAGAAGCAGCATCTTCACATTCTCTCTATAGCTCCCTGCTGTCAGGTTTTCATCTTTCCATGGAAATATGAAAATATTAAACGATTCTTGTCAAGGTCACTAATGACCTCTCTGTTATCAAATTCAGTGGTCAGTTCTCAGTTCTCATCTCATGTGGACTTTCAGTGACGGTCAAATCCTCCTCTAAATGTATATAGTCAACTTCCTGCTTGACTTTTCAAATTAAAAATGTAATAGTCATCTCAAATTTAATACATATGGTTATAAATTCTGGATCTCCCCTTTCTGCTTCGCCCTCAATCTTTTGTCATCTCCATAAATGACAGCTTTATACAGAATACCAAGTGCATTGGCAAAATACTTTGTAGTCATCTGACTCCTCTCCAATGACTTTTCATTTCACTCAGAACACCGTCCAACCTTCATCCCACAGACTCTGGGCCATAAATAATCTGTTCTCCCTCAACTTCTCCGACTTCATTCTCCTGCCATAGTTCGTGTCTCTCGATCTACTCCAGTTATGCTGGTCTCCTTGCTGTTCCCTGAAGATACAGAATAGCTTCCTTCATCAGCGTCTTATACCAACTGTTCCCTCATCTTGGATATGCTTTGTCCAGTTATATATGAGGCCTTTGCCAAAACATTACTCCCCACAAAAGCTTTAGCTAATTATTTTATGAAAATGAGTACCCCTTCCATCACTCTCTACCCCTTTACCTTGTTTTGTATTTCTTTTATGTTTTTATTACTACTTGTATTTACTTGATTTTCGTCTTTGCTAGAATGCAAGCTCTACTGGAACAGAGATATTATCTATTTTATTACTGCTGTATCCTCAGTGGCAGCCACACTAATATACAAATAATGCATCATCCCCATTTTACAGGTTATAAATGGAAAAAGCAAAGAGGTTATGCCCTTTAATCCAGGACATAGAGCTCGTGAGATTAGGACTGAATCTGGTAGCTTGAGTCCAGTGTTCATTCTCTTAGCTATTCCTTGTACCCTCTTCTGATAGAGGATGTTTTAATTAATAGTCTGGGCTATATGAACTCACACAACTTCTTTGTCTATAGAAGTTGAGCTCAAAACAAAGTAAACAAACAAACAAAAACAGTGTTATCTGGCATGCCCGCAAACCCTCCAGAATCCTTCTTGTTTTCTAAAAAGATGAAGGTGGAAGGAAAAAATCCTTGTCCCTAATAGGAGCAAGACTGAGACCCCTTTCCTACTATAAGCGCTTCCAGTGTCAAGGGAAAATAAGACAAAGGTTCGAGGAAAGACGAGGCGGAAGAGGGAAAGGCTGCAGAGGAAAGGGAAGAATGGAGGAACAGAGGAAGAGAGAGGGAAAAAGGAAGACAGCATGCAGCCTTGTGCGGGTTCAGATTTTATTTTTTTCACACATACCAAAACCATACCACAACTTCACCTTATAGTCGAATAACTATTATTTTCATTGATTCTTATTCAAGCTAAGGAGAGGCAGAAGGTGTAAAAGAGGTCATGAACTCTTCTTAGAAGACAAAGCACACACTTTCTCTTAAAAGTTCCCATTGGTAGAATAGAGACAAGAAAGCAAAGGAAAATGGAGGCCTAGTTGGACAGCAGAGGGACCATATGATGAGAAAATCTTTCTCTCAAAAGACTCAGAGCAAGCAGAGGAAGGATTAATCCAAAGAAGCTAATAGTATTTCTTTCCTAATGGTTAAACTATGAACGGGTAGCAAGCTCAGCAACTTATGAATAAAAGAATTTGTAGAGTCTACTCAGGTTATGTTGTATGTTTAAGATTCGGGTTAAATACACTCTCACAGAAATAATACAAAGTCTAGTTAGAAAAGAAGAAAGGCATTTGACCCGTTTTTCACGTGTTTTTAATTTCTAAATGTTTGCTCTGAAAAAGGGCCAAGGGATTTACTACATTTTGAGGCTATCTATTCTATGCATGGACAACTATCAATGCATTAGATAACTTATTTACATATGCAGTTAAATGCTTTCTCTATATAGCTTTGCCAACTGGTGCTACTTTAGCCTTACAGAGTTGTACTGGTAAACTGTGTTCATTTTCCCAAATACCACTTCTTTAGGTAATTAAAGACAGGATTTGTATTCCCCTTCAGATCTCTTCTGTTATGTTCTCTACTCTCCTGTTTCAGCTTTCACTTTAGGTAACTTTCCAGTAGTTGGCCGGACATTTGGATCAGGAAGTCATCTTGCTTAGATCTCAATTTCAATGTGATAAAAACAGAACATAATCAGTCCTACCCCTAGAGCAACTCTTCTCTTGACTTTCTCATATACCAAGAAGTCATTTTTTACTCTCTTGTTTCTCTACTGCAATCCTGAATTAAATAGATCACCATGTCTTTGTGGGCATTATCCCATTTGTTCCTTCCTTCCGATCTCCTCTGCCTTAGCTGGAATCCATGCCACAATTACCACTCCCTTTGCCTTCTAATTGATGTTTTCTTACCTCCACCTGCCCTTTCTTTCAACTTATCTAACATCTTCCAGCTAAACCATATTCTTATCAAAATTGTCAGTGCTTTCTTATGGTCATTTAATAAACTACAAAAACTGCAATTACTTTTGCACCTACCTAATATATCAACAAAAACAACAGTAATTAAAATGCATTGACTATTTCTGATTCTCTACTATGTCTTATTAAATCATACCTTCTAGAACAATGTTGTCCAACATGGTAGCCACCAGATACGTGTGGCCTATTGAGCACTTAAAATGAGGCTAGTTCAAATTAAGATATGCTGTGAATGTAAAATATACACTGGATTATGAAGATTTAGTATGCAAAAAGAAGGTATTATATCTCACTAGTTTTGTACTGATTACATGTTGTAATGAAAATATTTAGATATATATTAAGTTAAATAAAAATTAAGGCTGGGCGTGGTGGCTCATGCCTTTAATCCCAGCACTTTGGGAGCCTGGGGTGGGCAGATCACTTGAGGTCAGGGTTTTGAGACCAGCCTGACCAACGTGGTGAAATCCATCTCTACTAAAAATACAAAAATGAGCCGGGTGTGGTGGCAGGCGCCTGTAGTCCGAGCTACTGGAGAGGCTGAAGCAAGAGAATACCTTGAACCTGGGAGGCGGAGGTTGCAGTGAGGAAGTTGCAGTGAGGAGGTTGCAGTGAGCCAAGATGGCACCATTGTACTCCAGCCTGGGTGACAGAGCGAGACTCCATCTCAAAAAAAAAAATAAAATAAAATTACTTTTAGCAGTGTCTTTTAAATTTTTATAATGTAAATCTTAGAAAATTCAAAAGTACACACGTGGTTTGAATTTGTGGTTTACATTACATTTCTATTGAATAGTTTTGCTCTGCTGTGACAAATAAATATATGTTTGAACAAAAAAAGGAAAAATATATAGAAATAAAGACAATGTTTTAAAAATGTGATGGAATTTGAAGATGAGTCTTTTACTTTCTTTTTTCAATTAACCTGTATCATTTTAATTGTTTATAATAAGAAGTATAATGCCTAGTTATATTTAAAAATTGTCATATCTATCCCTCAAGATAACTCTTTCTACAGGAAGGCTTTTTTGGGAGTCTCAGCCAAAAGTAATTTCTTCCTCATTGGATTTCTTCTATGTGTGGTTCTGAAATGTGCTACACAAAGAACCACCCAGGGTGTGCCTAAAAAACTACCAGCTACCCAAGCCAATTCAATCATCATTTCTGGGGATGGGATCTACTAGCAATATTTAATAAAATCAACGTGGAGAAATAGCAATGGGTCAGTCAGTGGCACTTAGTAGATGCTTTTGTCTCCTTTACTAGACTTAAGGTATGCAACTTTGCATCCTCCATGCTACAAGGTTTTATATGCCACAGATCATCAATAAATGTCATTAAATAAATGCTGAAAGT
The DNA here is from genome assembly GCA_963573385.1 of Cacajao melanocephalus. Classification (NCBI taxonomy): domain Eukaryota; kingdom Metazoa; phylum Chordata; class Mammalia; order Primates; family Pitheciidae; genus Cacajao; species Cacajao melanocephalus. The sequence continues at coordinate 874 of CAUYLG010005987.1, read as the reverse complement.
CGAAAAGCATTTCCATAAATAGAATCACTGTAGGTAAATTTAGCAAATTCTGTCAATTATGGGGTTATTTCTTACCACAATCCTATGTGGCTACTATTATTATTCCCATTTTTATGAAGTTGAGAAAATGAGTATTCTGCAGATGAAATAAAGTAGATGTGACATCCCACTAACTAGTGACAGGGTCAGGATTTGAACACAGATTGAATTGACTGCAAAGCACCAGTGGGTAATTACCATTGTCCTGGAAAAACAGCAGACACTATTGTGCTCTATATTGACTACGACCAAAATGCAGTCTGTCCAGAAAAGCATGAGACTGATAGACAGAAGAAAAATTTATACCTTTATGACAGGAGTTGAGTGGTGGCACTGCGTAAAGAAGAAAGTTTAGCTTTCTTGAAAGGAAGAGTACATTTGAATATGTTGCAAAAGCTTACATTTTGAGATTTTCTCACATTAGAATGAAAATCTTTGAGTAAATAGTAGCCAACTAAATCATATGTTGGGCTGAATTCAATTCATCAAACATTTTTTGGGGAGAGAGATTCAAGAAGGTTGACTACTAGCAGCTCAGGATTGTAGCTCCCAGAGAAAGCGCACAGAACGAGAGGACGCCACACTTACAGATGAATTTTTGTTGCCCACGGACCAGGAGATTCCCAGCGGAGGAGCCCCACAGGTCGCCAGCGCGACTCTTGTGGCTGGCGTGGCGGTTTTGCCGGCGCCCCGGCGCGGCGGTTCTCAGTGCAGAGTAAATGGGACTGACTCCCCTTTTGGTCGACATCTGGAGCTTCGGGAGGGCAGAGTCGCCTATTTACCTGATTGAAAAAGAGACTCAAGAGGGAAGCCAGACCGGAAATTCACGGGCAGA
>CAUYLG010005986.1:0-101166 GCA_963573385.1 Cacajao melanocephalus | reverse complement strand
AGGTTGGGAGTTTGAGACCAGCCTGACCAACATGGAGAAACCCTGTCTCTACTAAAAACACAAAAATTAGCCGGGCGTGGTGGTGCAGCCTGTAATCCCAGCTACTCGGGAGGCTGAGGCAGGAAAATTGCTTAAACCTGGAAGGCAGAGGTTGCGGTGAGCTGAGATCATGCCATTGCACTCCAGCCTGGGCAACAAGAGCAAAACTCCATCTCAAAAAAAAAAAAAAAAAAAAAGAAGAAGAAGAAAATGCCCTAAAGTGCCCACACCACATCATTCTTAGATGCTTTTAGATGTTTGATGTTCTGGTAGCAACACTCGGGCGTGCTCTGCAGTTGACACTCCTTGTAATCCTCTCATGGAACCTTTTTAGGATGGGAGGCCTGAGCAGTGTGTACAGAGCCACAGAAGTATAACAAGCATGGGGAGGTGGGAGCAGTCTGTTCCAGGGATAGGCAATGAGACTGTATTTGTGATCTATTTCTATATAACATTTTACTATAAACTTAGCAGCTTATAACAACACACATTTGTTATCTCACAGTTTCTGCAAATCAGGAGTCCAGGTATAGCCAGTTGCTTATGTAGCAAACTCCATCCATCTTCTGAACAGAACAGTGTTGGGTTCAAGGTCTTGCAAGGCTGAAATCAAGCTGTCAGCTGAGCTGTGTTTTCAGCTGGAAGCTTGAGTGGGGAAGAGTCCACCTCCAACCTCACTCAGGTTGTTTGCAGACTTTATTTCCTTGTGGCTGTATAACTAAGAGCTCTGACATTTTGCTGGCTGTTGGCTGGAGGCCACCCTTAGGTCCTAGAGGCTGCCATGTAAACTTCTTCAACATAGCTGCTGACTTCATCAAGCCCACATGGAAAATCTCTCCAGTGCATGCCAGCAAGATGGGGTCATACACAGACATAATTCCGGAAGTGACATCCCATCACCTTTGCATTTTCTATTGCCAAGAGACAAGTCTCAGGTTCCACCTGCACTCAGACGGAGGGAATTACATAAAGGCATGGACATCAGGAAGCAGGAATTACTGTGGGTCACCCTAGGATTTGTTATCCACAAGCGATCCCATTATCTGCTTAGAATTTCAAACTAATAATAAAACCAACAAAAGTTGGTCTGCCTTTAAAATTTTTTTTCCTTATTTAAAACTTTATTTGTAATAAAAAAAATGAGAAAACTCCAAAACTTTCTTCTTTAATTGGCAACCTTCAGAAAAGATAATCACAACAGGACTCAGAGCAAGGACGGAGACCCCCAAGCAGATGGTTTTTCCTTAATTCATCAGGCTGAAGCAGAGTTTAAACCAAGCTGGAACCACTCCGGCTCTGGCCACAACCTAATCTCTACATCCTGGCCTCCATCACATTGGCTGGAAGCTGGTTTGCTTCATCCAAGGGCCTAGTTTGAGGGCATTCGAAGCTTCTGCAAGTTTGAGCGTCCCTTGCTCCTGGTGCTGTCAGTGCCACTCAGCCATGGGCTGGAGCATCCACTTGGTTCGGAGCTTGTACCAATAGGAGCAGTAAACCACGACCTCGGTGAGGTCTGAAGACTCCCGAGCCTTCAGCTGGAGCATGGTCTTGCTCACCTGCTCTGTATAAGAGATTTGAGATCCATCCGGGCCTGTTAGGAGAAGAGGATGAGAGCCCCCAGGCAGAGCACCCAGGCCAGCACTGGGCACACTCACCAAAGATGGCTTCCAGCAGCCATGTCTGGATCTGGAACACCTCTGGGCCTTTCAGTAATTTTTTAAAAATGAAGCATACATATTACATTATTCAAACTCAATAGTAATCCCAGCAACTGTTTAGAACTTAAAACAACAAAGGATTTTTTCAGGAAGAACTACTTTGCCACTGACAACATTAGAATTGCCAGCTCATAGTGTTCATTTAAAAGGCAAATTGCTTCATTTTTAAAAATTACTTAAAAACAGAGATAACACCATTTATCAATTTGAGTAGCTTCAGTTCCATATAATCATTTGGAGTTTTTGTGTTTAAAATTTAAATCTGGCTGGGTGCAGTGGCTCACACCTGTAATCCCAGCACTTTGGGAGAATCAGGCAGGCGGATCATGAGGTCAGGAGTTTGAGATCAGGAGTTCAAGATCAGCCTGGACAACATGGTGAAACCCTGTGTCTACTAAAAATACAAAAATTAGTCTGGCGTGGTGGTGCACATCGGTAATCCAAGCTATTCGGAAGGCTGAGGCAGGAGATTCACTTGAACCTGGGAGGCGGAGGTTGCAATGAGCCGAGATTGCACCATTGCACTCCAGCCTGGGCGATAAGAGCAAGACTCCATCTCAAAAAAATGAAATAAAAATAAAAAATAAAATTTAAGGCTGGGCGTGGTGGCTCTTGCCTGTAATCCCGGCACTTTGGGAGGCTGAGGTGGGCAGATCACCTGAAGTCAGGAGTTCGAGACCAGCCTGGCCAAAGTGGTGAAACCCCATCTCTAAAAAAAATAAATAATTAAAATAAAATTAAAAACCGTGAAGCAGTATGATACATGCCTTTCCATGTTTTGACAAATGTACATTTTAGTTAATACATCAAATATTTTTACTTGATTTGAATATTATCTTTAACAAAAAATTCCTTTTATTCATGTATTTATTTATTTTTGAGAGACAGTCTCCCTCTCTCACCCAGGCTGGAGTGCAGTAATCACAATCATGGCTCACTGCAGCCTTGACCACCCTGGCTCAAGAACTTCCCACCTCAGCCTCCCATATAGCTGGGATCACAGGTGTGCGCCACAATGCCCAGCTAATTGTTTTTGCAGAGTCGGGGTCTCCCTATGTTGCCCAGGCTGGTCTCGAACTCCTGGGCTCAAGTGATCCTCCTGCCTTGGACTCCCAAAGTGCTGGGATTCCAGGCATGAGACACAGCGTCCGGCCCCCTTTTGTTTGTTTTAAATCTAAAGAAGACTCAAGAAAAAAAAAATTACATCAGTAGTATGATTTAGGAGTTGCACTAGTAATACTAGGTAGGTTTTTCTTGTGCTGCCCGAGAATAAAAACAAACACTCAGCACTAATTTAGGCTCACAACATGCTTGACACTGTTCCAAACACACACACACACACACACACACACACACACACACACACTCATTTTAGAAGTCCTCATCGACTCTCAGAGCTAGGTCCTGCTATTACCCTTATTTTTGTAGATAATAATATAGTCTGGGGTGCAGAGATCTGCTCAACATCACCCAACCGGAATGGCAGCGCTGGAATTTGAGTCCAGGCAGTGTGGCTTCAACGCCTGAACTCTTAGCCATTAGGAAAAACAAAGCAAAATCAGTAACCCCAACAACCTTGCAGGCACGGAGGCCCTCAGAAGGGACAGGAGAGGCCAGGCTCGGTAATCCCAGCATTTTCGGAGGCCGAGGCGGGCGGATCACCTAAGGTCAGGAGTTCAAGACCAGCCGGGCCAAAGATGGTGAAATCCCGTCTCTACTAAAAATACAAAAAATCAGCCGGGTACGGTGGCGAGCGCCTATATTCCTAGCGACTTGGGAGCCTGAGGCGGTAAAATCGCTTGAAACTGGGAGGCGGAGGTTGCAGTGAGCCGAGATTGTGCCAACGCACTCCAGCCTGGGCGGTAGAGTGAGACTCCATCTCAAAAAAAAGAAAAAGAAGGGACGGGAGGGCTTCTTTCCGTTCCTGACCAGCCCCTGCTGGCCCCTGGGCGGAGGGAGCGCCGGCTTCCAGGGACCTCCCGCAGGGACGTTTGGGAGTGCCCACTCAGCGTCCCCTCCACCGCCATCTCCACACCCTTGCCGCGCCCCTGCACTCGTCGACCAGGCCAAGGTTTCTCCTGGCCCTTCCCAGCTTCCGGCCCTTCGCTCCAGGCCAGGTCGCAGGGCCAGACGGTGCCAGGAGCTCGCGAGTCCTCTGTTTACTGTTTGGTTTCCACGGTGACACGTAGGCGCCGTCAGCGACTCCCGTCACCGCCCCGCAGCGCGGCCCCCACCCGGCGCCGTGACGTCAGCCCGCCGCTTCCGCTCTGCCCATAATTGGCTCAGCCACTGTGCCGCCGGCCCGCGGTAGGCTGGGGGCGGGACTCCCGCCGCGTCCAGCCCATGGTCCTTGCCCCGCCCCCTGGAATGCTGGGTGATGGCTCCAAGCCGCGAGACCCCCGCCCCCTGCCCCGGGACCCACTCAGGCGGAGGCGAGGGCAGGGGCGCTGGGGTCCCAGGGAGAGGGTGCCGCGATTGATGAATGAGCTTTTTCCAGCATTCCTGTGCGTCTGCTAGTTGAGGCTGCAGTCAAGATTTGGGGCGGTCTCGTTTGTTGTGGGTGGGTGATCTGGGATCACGATTTTCTCACTCTGTGCCCGGAAATCATGCCATCCCTCGCCCAACGCTGTATTTTATAGGCTTCAACTCAAAATTTTCCTTCATGGCGCAGTGGAAAGCTTTGAAGACCGCGGTTCTGGGGTCAGTGTTGCCCCTCGGGGGATAAGTGACCTTGGGAAGGCCACTTCCCTTTTCCTGGCCTGATAAAACGAACCGTGGGGGTGGTCCGTAATGGTTGCAGCACTGTCATCAGGCTTGTGAGGGGAGCTCTCCCATCCCCCTCTAAGCACCCCCTCCCCATGACATAACTGGAATATCAGTGAAGTTCTTTGAGCGCTGACTCCTTCAGTTCTGCCCTCTATGGTGATTGGATTTCTGTGTCTCTGCACCTTGCTCCTATTAGGCGCTTAATGAACTTCAGTTAACTGATTATTGAGTGAATAATACGAATCACCTTCATAAATCCGGACCCCTGCAATTCCCCTTCCAGGCGGGGGGAACGGTAGGGGGTTGGGGAGAATATTGCGATGATTAATAATCGCGAGGCAGGGTTGCTGATGTAAAGCGATTTGCACATCTAAAGGGCAATAAGCATTCCTGGGAGGAATCCAGCGAGATTCCAGAAGTTTCTGAGGGAGCCGTGGGTGTGTACCGCCGGGCCCAGAGGGCGGGGGTGGGGCAGGCAGTGCCGCAGTCGCCACTGCTGGGGAGCGGATTGCCATTGCGAGGAGAGGTGTGGGAGTTAATCCTTTAAGATGCCTGTCACCATCCTCCCACCTCCATTCCTGCCCCCTAGATTCCCCAGTTCCTCTGGCTGAAGGAGTATGTGTTTTTCAGAGTTTCAGAGCTGGAAGGCACATCAGAGCCTTTTAAATCTAATTTAACCTATTTCGCCAACAAGGAAATTAAAGCTCAAGAGAAGTTGATTCAGCCATTCAAACTTGCACAGCTAGTTAGAAACTGATAAAAGTCAGGATTTCTAGCTTCAGATAGTGTTCCACATCCCCTAGTGCTTCTAACTTCCTGTGCTTCTGTGGCTTCAGAACTCTGTTGCCAGGCTCAGCCGGTGGGTTGTACAGTTAGTCTAAATATTGACTTCAGGGCTCTTAAAGGATGCCATTGTCACGTCTGCTGCCACACGCAGCCCACACCATGACTGCAGGGCCTAGGGGGATGGCCAAGAAGCGTGTACTTCCTAAAGCCTCAAGCATTCCTCAGAGTGGCTGGAATGGTCATCCCTGTCCAGGGAACAGGAGTCGGCTGTACTGAAGCCAGTCTTAGTCTAGCAGTTGGTCACTTTTCCTAGTAACCCAAGCCTTGCATTAAACTTTTCCCAGCCAAGACTACACCAGGAGGCATGAGCAACCCGAACCGTTTCCTGCTGTTTGCAAGTCTTTTTATGACACATGGAGGTTCCTTGCTGGGGGTGGGGCAGATTGTCTCTTTAAAGCTTCTCTCTTTCTCTTTCCCCTTTCAGTCTCACCCAACTTCCTCTTACACGCGATTTCTTCCCTAACTTCTAGGCTGAATATGAAGGCAACTCGGACTAAGAAGACGGCTGCTTTCCAACCGCCCTCCCGCCCTGCAGCCGGTTGATTTGAGGAAGGGGCTGGGATCCTTCGCTTGCTCTCTGGTTGTTCTTGGCGTTACAGCAGCCCCGCGGCAGCTCTGCCCCCTGGTGCACATGTGAGGCAGCGCGCCCTTCTCCAATTTCAGACGCATCGTCGCGGTGCTGCCAGCAAGGGGAAGAGGTTTTCTGTATTTCACTCTGGTGGAAATAGCAAAACTGGACAAAAAAAAAACCCAAGCCAAACCAAAACACACGAACCATTCTAGTCTTTTCTCTCTTTGGTTTCTTTCTGAGGATCTGGTCTATTTGGATGCAGAAAACATGTCTGTTGCTTCTGCTGCAAAGACTGCTCTTTCTCTTCCTACTATCTGAACCCTGCCCCTTCTTTCAAACCCTATTTCAGGCCAGGAACGGTGGCTCACGCCTGTAACCCCAGCACTTTGGCAGGCTGAGGCAGATGGATCACTTGAGGTCAGGAGTTTGAGACCAGCCTGGCCAACATGGTGAAACCCTGTCTCTACAAAACTACAAAAATTAGCTGGGCATGGTGGCACGTGCCTGTAATCTCAGCTACACAGGGGGCTGAGGCAGAGAATTGCTTGAACCCAGTAGGCAGTGGTTGTAGGGAGCCAATATCAGGTCACTGCACTCCAGCCTGGGTGACAGAGCGAGACTCCGTCTCAAAAAATAAAAATAAAAAGCCTATTTCAAATTCTACCTCTTGCCTAAAAACTTCTCCTGATTTTCCTCTCCTATGCATCTTTTTTTCTTTTTTAAGCTGGAGTCTTGCTGTCGCCCAGGCTGGAGTGCAGTGTTGCAATCTCTCCACTCACTGCAACCCCTGCTTCCCGGGTTCAAGCAATTCTGCCTCAGGCTCCTGAGTAGCTGGGATTACAGACATCCGCCACTTCGCCTGGCTAATTTTTGGTATTTTTAGTAGAGTCAGGGTTTCACCATGTTGGTCAGGCTGGTCTCAAACTCCTGACCTCAAGTGATCCACCCACCTTGGCCTCCCAAAGTGCTGGGATTACAGTCATAAGCCACCAATACGTCTTTTGAAATGTGGCTGTACACAGGCCCAGCACACAGTGTGCACTTACATGCTGTGTTTCTTTAATGGGGCCTACGTCTGTGTGTCTTTTGTGTTCACAGACTCCAGGGTGCCCAGCACAGGGTTGGGGACACAAACTGCTTTCAATAAGCCCTTGTTAATTAATTAATTGATCAGTTTCCACAGAAACAACCCTGAGCATTTGCTTGGATAAACCTTCCAGAACTCTTAGTTCTTTAGGGTCTCTGGATAGTGATCTAATCAGATATGGCCTTGCACAATAAGTCATTTCACAAAAAAATTTCACAAGAGAACACTACCACCACCCAGAGTGGGATGAGGAAGTCTGAAGTTTGAAGTGGACTCTCAGAAAGATGAGGAGGGCGGCGGTGATGTGGACAGGTCAAAGGACCAAGACTTAGGAGAGGTGGTCTTCTGCTTCTGGGGTAGAAGATGCACTATAGGCTCTAGAGTTAACTCCTATTCAGGCTCTACCACTTGCTGTGTGTCCTCGGGCAAGTTTCCTCTCCTCTCTGTGCCTCAGTTTTCTCATCTGTAAAAATAAGTACCCAGGCTGGGTGTGGTGGCTCATGCCTGTAATCCCAGCCCTTTGTGGGGGCCAAGGCATGTGGATCACCTGAGGTCAGGAGATTGAGTCCAGTCTGGCCAACATGGTGAAACCCTGTCTCTACTATACATATAAAAATTAGCCAGGTGTGGTGGCATGTGCTTGTAGTCCCAGATACTCTGGAGGCTGAGGCAGGAGAATCGCTTGAACTGAGGAGGCAGAGGTTGTAGTGAGCCAAGATTGTGCCACTGCACTCCAGCCTGGGCGACAGAGCCAGACTCCTTTTTTTCTTTTTTTTTTTGAATAGTATCCATCTCATAGTCAGATAATGAGTTGGTATTTGTAAAGTGCTAAAGCAGCAGCTTGTACCTCACAAGTATCCTGTAACTGTAATGAATTTTCCAGCTTAGCTGTCTTGTCAATGGAATGGGAGTAGATTGTATGTTCTCTTGGTTCCCTCAAGCAGTGACCTTTCAGGACAGTGCATAAGCTTTGGGGTCAGGCGGGTGTGGGTCGACTCCTGTCTCTGTCGGTGGTTGTGTGACTTGGCACAGATAACTTCTTGGAACCTCAGTCTTCTCATCTGTGAAGTGGGAATCATTGTGTCAACTTCAAAAGACTGTTGTGGGTATTGCATGTTTGTAATGTGCCTGGTACAAAAGGAGTGTAATAATCAGAAGCTACAGTTTTTATTATAGTTATTATTATGGACGAGTGGAGCCACGTGTAAGGGAGAATAGAGTTTCCAAGGTCACTGAAGTTTCCAGAAAGATTGAACATATTGAATAACAAGCTCCACTTGTGGAGCTTGGTGGGACAGTGGGCTTGGGTCTGCGCCAGGAGTAATTTCACCTCATCTGAGAAAACAGAAATGGTCTGATTCGCACATTGGCTCTAAGAACATTTTCTGCTCCAGGGCTGTGCTGAGGGCGTGGACCCACTGGGGCTGGCTGCCAGGAGTGGAGGCCCCTCCTGCTCTCCTTCCCAGGAGGGGAGACTTCAGTAGAGAGGATGTGGGGTGGGTGGGCCTTGGAAACCTCTTGTGTGTGTGTGTGTGTGGGCGGGGGGAAGGGGGGTGGGGGTAGTGGCGTGGGTAGTGTGGGAATGGCCCGGGGCTATCTGGCCCTGGAGGTGGACTCCCAGGCCTGGGGTGGCCTCCCTGCCTTCACGGCTCCTCAAAGCTGCCATCCTTCACTCTGACTGAGGACACCCCGGATTGACTGCCAGCAGTTATCTGAGGGGTAGGGGAAGGAGGGTAGTCTTGCAGCCAAATTAATGTTAATTCTTTTCAACTCCCTGTGTGGAAAAGTACCCAGCAGAATATGCATAGGCTGCATGTATTCCTTCAGTGCTTTTTGAAAGGGGAAGGAGGGTTGCAAAATCAAACAATGGTAGGGTGTCGCAACCCCAGATGTGTGAGGAATTACTCTTAAGGTCCTCATACTGGACAGCTCCGGTCCCCTGTGACACGTGAGGAATTTTGTGCTCCAGAACAGGCCAGGCCAGGGCGTCTACCACTCTTACCACTAGCTGTGATTTGGGGATCCTAAACACAGTCTGATACCTGGCAAAACCATCTCAGGAACGGGGGATCACGGAGGAATCTGCAAACCTCCTTCCAAACTCGTATTTCCAGTGATGGCAACAGGGTGGGCCCTGAATAGCTCTTGGAGCAGAACTTGAAGGTTGAAGCTATCTTTAAAAAAAACATAAGCCGGGCGTGGTGGCTCACGTATATAATCCCAGCACTTTGGGAGGCCGAGGCGGGCATATCAAGAGATCAGGAGTTTGAGACCAGCCTGACCAACATGGAGAAACCCCGTTTCTACGAAAAAAATACCAAAAAAATTAGCCAGGTGTGGTGGCACATGCCTGTAATCCCAGCTACTTGAGAGGCCGAGGCAGGAGAATCACTTGAACCCGGAAGGCAGAGGTTGCAGTCAGCTGAGATCATGCCACTGCACTCCAGCCTGGGCAACAAGAGTGAAATTCCATCTCAAAAAAAACCAAAAAAAAAAACAACAACAACAACGTAACAACAACAAAAAAACCCTTTTCCCAAAAGAAATGCATGCTACTTGTAGAAACCTTTGAAACTTTACATAATCAAAAAATAGACAAAATAAAAATTGACAGTAATCCCATCACCGGAATAACCACTGTCAACAGGTTTTTTTTTTTTTTTTTTTTTTTTTTTTTTTTTTTTTGAGATGGAGTCTCACTCTGTCACCTAGACTGGAGTACAGAGGTGTGATTTTGGCTCACTGCAACCTCTGCCTCCTGGGTTGAAACGATTGTCTTGCCTCAGCTTCCCAAGTAGCTGGGATTACAGGAGCCCACCACCAAGCCTGGCAAATTTTTGTATTTTTAAAAATAGAGACCAGGTTTAGCCATGTTGGCCAGGCTGGTCTCAAACTCCTGACCTCAGGTGATCCGCCTGCCTCAGCCTCCCAAAGTGCTGGGATTACAGACGTGAGCCACCATGCCCGGCCAACACTTTTAATTCTACCTTTCCAATACACACACTAGTTTTATTTTTTATTTACTTTTTGGACAGGATGTTGCTCTGTTACCCACGCTGCGGTAGTGTAGTGGCACCATCCTAGCTCACTGCAGCCTTCAACTCCTGGGCTCAGGTGATCCTCCCACCTCAGCCCCCTGAGTAGCTGAGACTAGAAGCACATGCCACCACTCTGGGCTAATTTTTTATTTTTTATAGAGATGGGGGGTCTCACTATGTTGCCCAGGCTGGTATCAAACTCCTGGCCACAGGCGGTCCTCTCTGCATGTTAGTTTTATACTTCAGTTTACATACTGTAGGTTTTTTTTTTCCTTTTTGAGACAGAGTCTCACTCTGTAGCCCAGGCTGGAGTGCAGTGGTGCAATCTTGGCTCACTGCAACCTCTGCCTCCCGGGTCCTGGTTCAAGCAATTCTCCTGCTTCAGCCTCCCCAGTGGCTGGGATTATAGGCATGCCCAGCTAATTTTTGTGTTTTTAGTAGAGATGGGGTTTTACCATGTTGGCCAGGCTGGTCTTGAACTCCTGACCTAGTTATCCACCCGCCTTGGCCTCCCAAAGTGCTGGGATTACAGGCGTGAGCCAACATGCCTGGCCACTACATACTGTAGTTTTTACAAAAACAGGACCATGCTGTAATACTTGTAGTTACAAGTATTGTAATTTTGCTTTTTCTACATGGTAGTTCATGGACATCAAATTTTTTTTACATGATGACTTTAATAGTCATGAGGCTGGGTGCGTGGCTCACACCTGTAATCCCAGCACTCTGGGAGGCTGAGGCAGGCAGATCATGAGGTCAGGAGTTTGAGACCAGCCTGGCCAACAGTGAAATCCCATCTGTACTAAAAATACAAAAAATTAGCCAGGTGTGGTCGTGGGCGCCTATAATCCTAGCTACTCAGGAGACTGGGGCAGGAGAATTGCTTGAACCTGGGAGGAGGAGGTTGCAGTGCGCCAAGATTGTGCCACTGCACTCCAGCCTGGGCAACAATGCCAGACTCTGTCTAAAAAAAAAAAAGTCATGTAGGTTTCTAGCTATAAATGACTCACAATTTAACTAACCCTATATCGTTGAGCCTTTGGGTTATTTCTAAATTCTGTGCTATTATAGAAATGATGCAAGGACCTCTGTACATATCTAAGATGACTTTTTCAGAAGTGGGCCAAAGGGTGTGCTCATTTTTAAGACTTTCAAAATGTAGCCATGCAGTCAGTACATTGTCAAGTAGGACAATGTGCAGTCCTGTTATCACACAGGAGGGTAGTATTGGTTCAACCAGTTTCTAACTGCGTAATCTCGAGAAAATTACTTACCCTTTCTTCACTTCAATTTCCTCAACTGTAAAACTGGAATGATAGTAGCTATTGGATAAGATTGCCGTGAGGGTTGGATGAAAAAAATGTGGAGTGATGCCGGGCCCAGCACATGGTGAGCTCTCAATGAATGCTGGTTGTGTCTGACTTAAAGATTATCTTCTTTTCAGGGGAAGAAGTTGTCTTGGAGATTGACATCCAATTTCCTGGAAAAGTTGGGAGCAGGTTGAGATGGTAAATGAGGCTGAGTGCAGTGGCTCATGCCGGTAATTCTAGCACTTTGGCAGAACAAGGCCGGTGGACCGCTTGAGTTCAGGAGTTCAAGACCAGCCTGGGCAACATGGCAAAACCCTGTCTCTACAGAAAACACACAAAAAATTAGTCGGGCATGATGGCGTGCACCTGTAGTCCCAGCTTCTTGGGAGGCTGAGCTGGGAGGATCAATTGAGCCTGGGAGATTAAGGCTGCAGTGAGTCACAGTCATGCCACTGCACCCCAACCTGGGGGCAACAGAGTGAAACCCTGCCTCAAAAATTTAAAAAAGAAAAAAAAAAAGGGTGAATGAGGAAGATGCTGGGGAGGGCAAGCGAGAAGAGGATAAGCAATAGAGAAGCTGATGGTTATGGGGTAGAGACAGGATTAGTGGGCGGGACAGCAGAGGAAGATGGGAAGAGGATGGGAACTGGAAGGACAGAGGTGAGACGTCCGCATGGGCCATTTGGTGCAAGGCCCCTGGGAAGTAGAACCATGCACTTGTCGTCTTGGGAACTGGGAGGCTACCTCTATCAGGTCTAGGTGAGCCTGTGCCTTCTGGTCACTGGCCCCTGGCCCCATTGAGGCTGCCCCTTTCTGCCCTCCTCTCAGCCTCATCTTGCATCCCTCCATGCCTACCTTTTCTCAGTTCCTTGAGCATGTTCCTCTCTGTTGTGTGACCTTTGTACATTCTGCGCACCCCCCCAAGCCCCCACCCCTACAGCAGGAATTCTGCTCTTTTCCTGGCTAACCTCCATGCATCCTTCAGATCTCTAGCTTAAAGCTCACTTCTTGGTCAGGCCTGGTGGCTCACACCTGTAATTCCAGCACTTTGGGAGGCTGAGACAGGACGATCACCTGAGCCCAGGAGTTTAAGACCAGCCTGAGTAACATAGTGAAGCCTCATCTCTACAAAAAATAAAATTAACTAGCTGTGGTCCCAGCTAGTTGAGAGGCTGAGGTGGGAGGATCACTTGAGCCTTGGAGGTGGATGCTGCAGTGAGCCATGATGGCACCACTGCACCCTAGCCTGGATGACAGAGTGAGACCCCAACTCTTAAGCAAAACAAAACAAAACAAATCACAAAAAGATGACTTCTGAAAGGGCTTCTCTGACCATTCCATGTAAAGCGGCCCCTCGTCCCTACCCCCTCTCCCTTTACTCTGTCATGGTCCTCCCTCTGTACCTACAGAGCAAGGTCAAGGTTTGTAGTTATGTGTGAGTGTGGGATTACATACACTTGGTGTCCCCGCTAGGCTGAAAGCTCCACGAAGGCAGGAACAGGGTCTCATTTTTGCTCACAATTGTATCCCTGATGCCCAGCACATAGTAGGCACTCAGTAAGCGTTAATTGAAATGGAAGAAGCCTATGCTTTACTTTTTAATTTTTTAATTTTTGAGCTGGAGTCTTGCTTTGTCTCCCAGGCTAGAGTGCAATGGCACCATCTCGGCCACCACAACCTCTGTTTTCCAGGTTCAAGCAATTCTCCTGCCTCAGTCTCCCGAGTAGCTGGGATTATAGGTGCCCGCCACCATGCCCAGCTAAGTATTGTTTTTTTTGTAGAGACGGGGTTTCTCTGTGTTGCCCAAGCTGGTCTCGAACTCCTGACCACAAGTGATCCGCCTGCTTCGGCCTCCCAAAGTGCTGGAATTACAGGCATGAGCCACCACACCCGGCTAAGCCTATGCATTTGTGACCAATGACATGCTTTTATACCCTCTCCTGTGGTTTCAATTTCATCTTCATTGATGCTGCTTGCTTGGTTGAAGGAAAAGGACATTTGGGGCTTTGAGGGATGCCTTAGCCAGCTCCTTCCCTACCCTGTTTTGCCTTGAGGAAGAAGCTTCCCTTTCTAAGACTAGACACTTTGAACCAGTACTTCTCAAATTTTAATGTGTCTATAAATTACCCTGGCAATCTTCTTTTTTAATTTTTATTTATTTTTTTGAGACCAAGTCTCACTCTGCCACCCAGGCTGGAGTGTAGAGGTGTGATTTTGGCTCACTGCAACCTCCGCCTCCCAGGTTCAAGCGATTCTCCTGCCTCAGCCTCCCAAGTATCTGGGATTACAGGCACCTGCCACCATGCCCGGCTAATTTTTGTATTTTTAGTGAGACAGGGTTTCACCATGTTGGCCAGGTGGTCTCAAACTCCTGATCTCAGGTGATCCGCCCACCTTGGCCTCCAAAAGAGCTGGGATTCCAGGCATGAGCCACGCGCCTGTCCTTTGACCAGGGATCTTCTTAACGTGTAAATTCTGATGCAGATCTAGTGTAGGGTCGAGATTCTGTGTCTCTAACTAGCTCCCAGGTGAAGTCCATGATGTTGGTGCCAGGACCACACTCCGAGGGGCGAGGCTTCCAGACTTTGGGAGGGATCTGTGCTCTACAGGCCACTGTGATTCCCACGCGTTAGGTGGAGTCGCTGCGCCCCCTCTCGACCACTAAGGGATATGACGATCTTCGACCGAGGCGATAATAACACCATGCGTGAATTTTAAAGCACAGAACATTCTTGGGGAAAAAGATCTTCTTTAAAAGCAAATGGGCATACGAATTCTGATTGCATTAGTACATTTATTCTTCGTTTTAATTTAATTTTTTGTGGAGACGGATTTTTGCCATGTTGCCCAGACTGGTCTCGAACTCCTGAGCTCAGGCAATCCGTCTGCCTCGGCCTCCCAAAGTGCTGGGATTACAGGCGTGAGCCACTGCGCCTGGCCTAATTTTTTTTTTTTTTTTTTGAGACAGAGTCTCGCTCTCTTGCCAGGTGCCAGGCTGGAGTGCAGTGGCACAATCTCGGCTCACTGCAACCTCCACCTCCTGGGTTCAAGCAATTCTCCTGCCTCAGCTTCCTGAGTAGCTGGGACTACAGGCTCGCATGACCACGCCCAGCTAATTTTTGTATTTTTTAGTAGAGACAAGGTTTCACCATGTTGGCCAGGATGGTCTCAATCTCTTGACTTCATGATCCTCCTGCCTCAGCCTCCCAAAGTGCTGGGATTATAGGCCTGAGCCACCATGCCAGGCCGAGACGGAGTCTTTGTCTTGTTGCCCAGGCTGGAGTGCAATGGCGCAATCTTGGCTCACTGCCTTATATGTATTTTAATAATAGCCATCCTAATGGATGTGAGGTGGTATGTCACTGAAGTTTTGATTTCCATTTCCCTAATGACTGGTGATGCTCAACACCTTCTTATGTGCTTATTGGCCATTTGTATATCTTCTTTGGAGAAATGTCTATTCAAGTCCTTTGCCCGTTTTTGAACTGAGTTGTCTGCTTTTTTGTTGTTGAGGTTTAGGAGTTCTTTATATATTCTGGATATTAATCCTTTATCAGCTATATAATTTGCAAATGTTTTATCAAAATTTAAAAATTGCACAAAATTTTAAAATTTTCGCCAGGCGCAGTGACTCACGCCTGTAATCCCAGCACTTTGGGAGGCTGAGGCGGTGGATCATGAGGTCAGGGGTTCAAGACCAGCCTGGCCAATATGGTGAAACCACATCTCTAAGAAAAACATAAAAAATTAGCCGAGCGTGGTGGTACGCACCTGTTGTCCCAGTTACTCAGGAGGCTGAGGCATAAGAATTGCTTGAACCTAGGAGGCGGAGTTTGCAGTGAGCCAAGCTTGCACCACCGCATTCCAGCCTGGGCCACAGAGTGAGACTTCATCTCAAAAAAAAGAGAAAAAAAAAAAAAAAAAGAAATTCAGGAAGTCTAATTTGTGTATTTTTTTTCTTTTATTGCCTATGCAATAATAATGTCATATCAAAAAAAAAATCATTGCCAAATTTAACATTGTAAAGCTTATCTCCTGTGTTTTCTTCTGTGAGTTTTATAGTTTTAGGTCTTACATTTAGGTATTGGATCCATTTTGAATTAATCCTTGCATATGGTGTCAGGCAAGGGTCCAACTTCATTCTTTTACACGTGGATATCCAGTTTTCCCAGCACAATTTGTTGAAAAACTGTCCTTTCCTCATTGAATGGTCTTGGCACCCTTGCCTGTAATCCCAACACTTTGGGAGGCTGAGGCAGGCAGATCACCTAAGGTCAGGAGTTCGAGATCAGCCTGGCCAACATGGTGAAACCTTGTATCTACTAAAAATACAAAAAATTACCTGAGCGTCGTGGCACGCACCTATAATCCCAGCTATTTGAGAGGCTGAGGCATGAGAATCGCTTGAACCTGGGAGGTGGAGGTTGCAGTGAGCTGAGATCGCACCACTGCACTCCAGCCTGGGGGATAAAGGGAGACTCTATCTCCAAAACAAAAGAAACCAAAACTTTTTTTCAATGTAAAAGATAATTTTCTTCTGATTGTCAAATGAAATGAAAACGTGTCTGTGTATTCCTAGACATATCGTGGGTCTCAGGCACCATGGCTCCTGTGTAAGCCTGCTCTCCACACGGTGGCAGGGTTCTATCTCTTTATCATGTGCCCAAGATGGTACTAGATGTTTTGAGGAGCATGTGATTTGCTTTTTTGAAACAGAGTCTTGCTCTGTCACCAGGCTGGAGTGTAGTGGTGCGATCTTGGCTCACTGCAACCTCCACCTCCCAGGCTCAAGCGATTCTCCTGCCTCAGCCACCCGAGCAGCTGGGACTATAGGCGTGCGCCACCACGCTCAGCTAATTTTTGTATTTTTAGTAGAGACGGGTTTCACCATGTTGGCCAGGATGGTCTCGATCTCTTGACTTTGTGATCCACCTGCCTCGGCCTCCCAAAGTGTTGGGATTACAACCGTGAGCCACCGTGCCCAGCGAGGACCATGTGCTTTTTAAGCAGGTGACCACATTGAATATGTTAAACAACGTGTATCATGTGCTGAGTGTTTACGATGTGCCAAGTGCTTCAAATTCATCATTTAGGTTTCAGAACAGCCCTGTCATGTAGGAACTACTCTCCACACCGGACCCATGAGAAAACTGGAGTTAAGAGGATGACATCATTTTCCTCACATTACCCAACTATTAGGTGGCAGAGCTGAGATTTGAATTCATGGACTGTCTGGTCCCCCACAAACGCCACGCCCTTCACGAGCCAGGATATACAACGAGGTATATTTTTGCAAATGCTCCCATACATTGTTTCTAAATGTATATTATAGTCCATAGTATCAGGGACGCCAGGGGACCCTCCAGAGGAGGCTGCAGAATCTTAGGGAAGAGGGAAGCTGAGGGTGGGCTTTGGAGAAAGAGTCCTTACAGAGGTGAAGTGGCAGGTGGCAGGGAAAGGTATTTGATAAGTGCAGAAGAAACAATAAGAATGGCACATTTTGGCTGGCTGCAGTGGCTCACGCCTGTAATCCCAGCACTTTTGGAGGCCAAGGGGGGAGGATCATGAGGTCGGGAGGATCATGAGGTCAGGAGTTTGAGACCAGCCTGGCCAACATGGAGAAACCCCATCTCTACTAAAAATACAAAAATTAGCTGGGCTTGGTGGTGCATGCCTGTAGTTCCAGCTACTTGGGAGGCTGAGGCAGAATTGCTTGAACCTGGGAGGCGCAGGTTGCAGTGAGTCGAGATCGCGCCACTACACACCAGCTTGGGCGGCAGAACAAGCTTCCATCTCAAAAAAAAAAAAAAAAAAAAAAAGAATGGCACATTTGGAGCTTCATTGGGAGACTTCCCAAGCTAGAGGGGACTTGAGGTCCGGAAGCAGAGGGCGACAGGCAGGGTGGGTTTCGGAGAGTGAGGAACGTTGGCCCAATCTAATGTTCAGTGGAAGGTTCTTTGTCTCCCCGAGCCCTAAAATATAGCCGTAAATTTTCCATGATAGAGTAAAGTTTTAGCCACCTCTCTTGTCTCAGTTCCTTTTTTGTTAAATGAGAGTCACGATGCTTGCCCTGAAATCTCAGAGACTCAGTTTAAATGACTGTCAGCCCCACAGGTGAAGGAGCCGGTGTCTGATTCAAGCTGTATTGCTAGGGCCTCAATGCTCAGTACAGGTTTGGTGGAGGAATGGACGGCGGCAGCTGCAGGAGGCAGCGTGGCTGGAGAATGGCCTCGAGCCAGAAGAGGGCGCTCTTCAGCAAAACAAGGTTTGACGGAAACCGCGGGGATGTTCCTGCAGGATGGCCCAAGATCTTGGCTTTAGGCTTTAGCAGGTCAAATCATTCCATTCTTATATCTATCTAAACCTACTTCAACTCTGGGTTCCTAATTAGAAAAAGGGACTAACGTGTAGTTTATTTCCTCTTTTAAAAAATTGTTCTCTTAAGGCCGGGCGCGGTGGCTCACGCCTGTAATCCAAGCACTTTGGAGGCCAAGGCGGGCGGATCACCTGAGGTCGGGAGTTCAAGACCAGCCTGACCAACATGGTGAAACCCCGTCTTTAAAAAAGAAAGAAAGAAAGAAAATTTGTTCTCTTAATGCTTTAGGCACCTAAGAGAGATGTAATTACTTTTACTTTGGAGAGGCCACTGATTTCCTCTAGCTCATGATTCTGCAGATCAGGGATGAAGGCAGGACTTGGCTGGGAGTTTTTCTGCTCATTACAGCAATGATTGAGATCCTCCGTGGTATTCAGCGGCAGGATGAACCGGTCTGGAGGGTCTGGAGGGTCTGAGACTCTGTCTTTCTTATCTTTTTTTGAGACGGAGTCTTCCTTTGTGACCCAGGCTGGAGTGCAGTGGTGCGATCTTGGCTCACTGCAATGTCCGCCTCCCTAGTTCAAGTGATTCTCCTGCCTTAGCCTCCCAAGTAGCTGGGATTACAGGTGCGTACCACCATGCCTGGCTAATTTTTGTATTTTTAGTAGAAACGGGGTTTCATCATGTTGGTTAGGCTGGTCTTGAACTCCTGACCTCGTGATCCGCCCACCTCAGCCTCCCAAAGTGTTGGGGTTACAAGGCGTGAGCCACCGCACCCGGCCTCTTGTCTATCATTTTATCCCTACGCCCAGCATAGTGCTTGGCCCATTAGCGTGTTTAGTAAATATGTGTCAAGAGACTCAATGATGTGACTCTTCTTTTTTAGAGACAGGGTTCCTCCATGTTTTTCAGGCTGGTCTCAAAATCCTGACCTCAGGTGATCCACCCACCTCAGCTTCCCAAAGTGCTGGGATTACAGGTGAGAGCCACTGTGCCCGTCGGCGATTCATTTTTTTTGAGACAGGGTTTCGCTCATTCACCTAAGTTGGAGTGCAGTGGTGTGATCTCGGCTCACTGCAACCTCTGCCTCCTGGTTCAAGCAATTCTCCTGCCTCAGCCTCCCAAGTAGCTGGGATTATTGGTACCCGACACCAGGTCCTGCTAATTTTTGTATTTTGGTAGAGACGGGGTTTTGTCATGTTGGCCAGGCTGGTCTCAAACTCCTGACCTCAGGTGATGCCCCCACCTCAGCCTCCCAAAGTGCTGGGGTTACAGGCATGAGCCATTGTGACTGGCCTATGATACAGTTCTTATGAAAAGTGTTGGGATCATCAGAAAAAAGGCCTAGGTGGGAGTTGATGATAGCAGTTAAGTATGCAAATTGAGCTAAGCCTTTTATAACCTGGCTATTAGTATTATTTATCCTCATTTTACAGATGAGGTGCCGAGGCTGCTGTTACACAGCTTCAAAGGTTGATGCGCAAAAAACATCTTTTTTATATCTCAAAGCAGATGGCTCGGGGTGGGGTGGCTCATACCTGTAATCCCAACACTTTGGGAGGTAGAGGTGGGCAGATCCCTTGAGGCCAGGAGTTTGAGACCAGCCTAGCCAACATCTCTACTAAAAATACAAAAATTGCTGGATGCAGTGGTTCACGCTTGTAATCCTTGCAGTTTGGGAGGTTGAGGCAGTTGGATCACCTGGACACCAGCCTAGCCAACACAATGAAACCCTGTCTCTACTAAAAATACAAAAAATTAACTGGGTGTGGTGGCGTGCACCTGTAATCCCAGCTACTCAGGAGACCAAGGCAGAAGAATCGCTTGAACCTGGGAGATGGAGGTTTCAATGAGCCGAGATCCCACCATTGCATTCCAGCTTGGGCAACAAGAGCAAAACTCCATCTCAAAAAACAAACAAACAAAAAACCAAAACCAAAAATTAGCTGGGCGTGGTGGAGGGTGCCTGTAATCCTGGCTACTGGGGAGGCTGAGGCAGAAGGCAGAGGCTGCAGTGAGCCAAGATCACGCCACTGCACTCCAGCCTGGGCGACAGAGTAAGAGTCTGTCTCAAAACAAAAACAAAACAGAACAAAAATTCAAAGCAGAGCAATCACTTGCCTGGCCCCTGATACTTCTGAGCGTAAATTCAGGAGTATCTGGGACCAAGTAAGTTATTAAAACTGATTATCTGGGAGATAAAAACGTGATGAAATAGCAAAAGGGTAGAAGGCATGTTTTCAAATTAGTCATAAACAATATTCTGGATTCTTTCTTCTAAGTTATCCAGATAAAAGCAGCAAAACCTCCCCAACATTTGAGGTGAAAATTCACTTGGATGTCTATCACCACCTTCACCTAAGCTGTTCCTTAGCATCCAGATACTTGTTTGCTTTTCTTCCTGAATTTATTTACTGTTGATGTTTCTACACAGCTGGACTGACCTCTGACATGTTGTGTGCTTCTTGCGTTTTATCAAGTAACAGGCCGGCCTTTAGTCACAAGTACGGCGTTCTGGAAGCCAACACGGTTTAGTGATGGGGTTCTTGATGGAAGTTGGATGTGCAGATTGGGGCATTTAGCAGATCATCTGATGCTCAGTCTTTCTGTTTGTTTGTTTGTTTTTTGAGACGAAGTTTCACTCTTGTTGCCCAGGCTGGAGTGCAGTGGTGCGATTTTGGCTCACTGCAACTTCTGCCTCCTGGGTTCAAGTGATTCTTCTCCTCAGCCTCCCAAGTAGCTGGGACTACAGGCGCCTGCCACCACGCCCAGCTAATTTTTTGTATTTTCAGTAGAGACATGATTTCATCATGTTGGCCAGGCTGGTCTCAAACTCCTGACCTCAGGTGATCCGCCCGCCTCAGCCTCCCAAAGTGCTGGGATTACAGATGTGAGCCACCGCACCTGGCCCTGATGCTCAGTCTTTCTATGGGCTCTGCCTTGCCTGAAGGGAAATTATGTGTTCATCAAACAGGGATCTTCTAGACCTTGTTACTGTGATGGGGAAATACCCGAAAGTGCCAGGAAATCCTGCCCAGGCAGAGAGTGGGACTTCTCGGCTTCCCAGGGATTTGCATCTCAGCCCCTGCAGCCAATCAGCAAGGGAGCTGCTTCAAACTGACAAGGGAAACAAAGCCTAACAAAAGCAACTGGAGTGCAAACAAACAGACATGGGTGAGGTTGGGAAGGGGAGTCAGGCCTGGCGTCATCCGGCTCCAGGCCAGGCTGTTGCCATGGTGACAGCCAGTCCGTTTACCAGCGGGCAGCAGAGCCAGCTTTCTGGGGGGAAGCCCAAGGAGGGGAGGAGGAGCAGGGTGCCCTAGGGGAGCCTGTGCTTCTCCAAGTTGCAGAAACCCACAGAGAAGGCTCGGTCATTTCCAGGGAGCAGCGCCTTCTCTCAGGAGCTGGGCAGGCAGCCCAGGGGCCAGTGGGCTGGGAGAAGCCGGCCTGAGAGGGACGGAAGTGGCCACTGAACAGGCAAAGAGGCCTCTGGAAAGGCTAGAAGGCTTTCTGGGCAGAACGGATTTGCAGCTGTGTTGGCTTTCTGGGAAAAAGACGAATTGAAGTGGATCACAGAGTGTTTTAAAACAAAAAACTTCCCAAACAACAACAACACACACATACACCCACACACACGCGCGCGCGCCAATGGAGGAATGAGAGGGCTTTGGAAACCTCAGAGGTGGAACATGGAAATACCTTATATTCTTCTCCAGGAGTCTTTTTTTTTAATTTTATTTTTTTACTCTGATGATGACAATTCAAGTAATTACCTGGAAGACAAGAAGAACAAACACCATTCAGTGCCACATGTTAGAAAGCGTCTGCTTTGCAGGGCTCGTCATATGAGAGCCCGACTCTGTGCCTGGATGGTGTTCAGGTCCATGAAGGTGGGCCCCTTTAGGATACTGACACCCTTTCTGGCCAGTGGGCAGCATTAGCCAAAACAAATGCAGTGGAAGAAAGAATCTTGGCACCTTCCTCCAGAAATCTTGCTGCAAAAGTGTCTGTCACGCAGAAGGAAAAATAGTTTATGATTCTACTCATATGAGCTTCCTAGAGTAGACAAATGCAAACAGACAGGAAGTAGCATGGTGTTTGCCAGACCCGAGGGGAGGGGAAGGTGGGGAGTGAGTATTTAATGAGTCTGAAGTTTCAGTTTGGGAAGATGTAAAGTTGTGGAGATGGATGGTATGACAGTTGCACCACAATGCGAATGTACTTAATGCCACTGAACTATACACTTGAAAAGGCTCAAACAGTAAGCTTTGTTATGTATATGTTACCACAATAAAAAGAATCGTGTCTGTCAGTAAAGACTGCCTTCTTGTTGCACCAGGAGATAGTGGTGTTTGCTTGAAGGCCGACATCCAGGGCACCTGGGTTTACCTCTGAACCTTAGCTGTGTGGTCCATCAAGTAGAATTTATACTTTTTTGTTTTTGTTTTTAGACAGGGTCTCAATCTGTAACCTGAGCTGGAGTGCAGTGATGCAATCTCGGCTCACTGCAACCTCTGCCTCTGGGGCTCCAGTGATTCTGTGCCTCAGCCTCCTGAGTAGCTGGGATTACAGGTAAGTGCCACCACACCCGGCTAATTATTTGTATTTTAGTAGAGACAGTTTCACCATGTTGCCCAGGGTGGTCTCGAACTCCTGAGCTCAAGGGATCCACCCACCTCGGCCTCCCAAAGTGCTGGGATTACAGGTGTGAGCCACTGCGCCTGGCCAAGTGGAACTTATAGGCAAATGGAAGAATGGATATAAATGCATTTAGTGAACAGAAATGCACCATAAGAATGTATTTAAAAAAAAAAATTCGAGATGGGACGTCCCAAAGTGTTGGGATTATAGGCATGAGCCACTGTGCCTGGCCAAGAATATAGAATGTGATTAAAGTATTATTTCAAAATTCATTGTTAAGGTATCCAAATGCCAGGGGGCAAAAGGAAAGGGGAAAGGGAGAGTTTTGGAGGAAACTAAGGAAAAAGTTATTTATATCTGGCATTTCGAGGAATCGGAAACTACCCTAATACTGTAGGAGAATTGGAGAGAATGCTGGGCTCACGCTCCGGGGCCTGAGGGTAAGACCGACTTGGACTATCATGGCAATTGAAAATACTTCTCCCTTTTGCTCTGCCTAAATTGAGAAACAGGTTAAGCCCACCCATCAGGAGGAAATGAAACAAAATGAAATAATGTCAAAATATCACCTCTCAAATTTCATGAAGGGAAATGGTACAGTTACAACACAATGCTGGGTGGAAGTTTATGGGACCTGGAACCTCCAGGCACGAGTGGAAGCCAGGTCACCACCAGAGACTCACATTAACTGTCAACGAAATTTTTCTGTTTAAAGAAATAAGAGCCTGTAATCCCAGCACTTTGGGAGGCTGAGGGGGACAGATCACGAGGTCAGGAGTTCGAGACCAGCCTGACCAACATGGTGAAACCCTGTCTCTACTAAAAATACAAAAATTAGCTGGGCATGGTGGTGTGTGCCTGTAATCCCAGTTACTCAGGAGCCTGAGGCAGGAGAATCGCTTGAACCCAGGAGGCGGAGGTTGTGGTGAGCCAATATTGTGACACTGCACTCCAGCCTGGGCAAGAGAACGGGACTCTGTCTAAGAAAAGAAAAAAAAAAAAGAAAGAAATAAGTCGTTGGCGGGGTGCAGTGGCTTATGCCTGTAATCCCAGCACTTTGGGAGGCCAAAGCGGGTGGATCATTTGAGGCCAGTAGTTTGAGACCAGCCTGGAGAACATGGTGAAACGCTGTCTCTACTGAAAATACAACAAATAGCTGAGCATGGTGGCAGGCACCTCTAAACCCAGCTACTTGGGAAGCTGAGGCAGGAGTATCACTTGAACCTGGGAAGTGGAGGTTGCAGTGGGCCGAGATCATGCCACTGCACTCCAGACTGGGCAACCAAGCGAGACTCTGACTCAAATAAAATAAAATAAAATAAAATAAAGAAAATAAAGAAATAAGCTGTTTATCATTACCATCACTTTTATCATTAAAAAATGTTTTATTAGCATATATTAGCATGTGCCAAGCACTAATTTAAATGTGGTACACACTTTATATTTTCATACTTTATATTTTCATTCCTTGTGAGGTGCAGCTTTTTTATAGATAACAACGTGAGACTTATGTTTACTGATATGGTCTTTCTAGTTCTTTGTTTCCTGATTGATAAAATGAGAATAATGTTACAGCTAGAGAAGTTTAGCAGCTTGCCCCAAGTCACAAAGCTGATAAGTAGTAATGTCAGGAATTCAACCCAAGTTCTTTTAACTCCAAAGTTCCACATTTGAATGCTACACTGTACAGGAGGAAGCATTATTGCTAAGAAGCTTATGAAACAAAATTGGCAATGAATATTATGCTCTGAGAGCGATTAGAATGTGCAATTGGTAACTTACCATGACATGGCATGATGTCACAATGACATGCAACCAGGAAGAACAATGAGCATCATGGGTGTGTATTAGCAGGGATTTGGCTTTCAAATGAAATGAAAACACAAAGTACACAAAGAACAGAGTATGAGGCTGGGCGTGGTGGCTCATGCCTGTAATCCCAGCACTTTGGGAGGCAGAGGCAGGTGGGTCACTTGAGGTCAGGAGTTCAAGACCACCCTGGCCAACATGGTGAAACTCCATCTCTACTAAAAATACAAAAATTAGCTGGGCATGCTGGTACATGACAGTAGTCCCAGCTCCTCAGGAGGCTGAGGCAGGAGAATCGCTTGAACTCAGGAGGGAGAGGTTGCAGTGAGCTGAGATCATGCCACTGCACTCCAGCTTGGGTGTGACACTCCTTAAAAAAAAACAAAAGAACAAAGTATGAAACAATGCTTGGCGGCCAGGAGCAGTAGCTCACACCTGTAATCCCAGCACTTTGGGAGGCTGAGGTGGGTGGATCACAAGGTCAGGAGTTCAAGACCATCCTGGCCAACATAGTGAAACCCTGTTTCTACTAAAAAAAAAAAATTAGTCAAGTGTGGTGGCATGTGCCTGTAGTCTCAGCTACTTGGGAAGCTGAGGCAGGATAATTGCTTGAACCTGGGAGGCAGAGTACAGTGAGCCAAGACCGTGTCATCGCACTGCAGCTAGGGTGACAGAGTGAGACTCTGTCTCAAAAAAAAAAAAAAAAGAAACCATGCTTGGCTGTGTTATATATGTGTGCTGTGTATGTTTTGTTGAGTATGTGGTGTATGTTGCACATGTCAAGTGTGTATGTGTATCATGTGGGTGTTGTGTGTCTGTGTGTGGTTGCGGAAGTAAAGGAGAGTTGCATGATGCCTGACTTCTGCCTTCTTCAACACTGAAGACCGTACATTCCAACAGCCAGCACTTAGTGCTTACTGTGAGCCTGGCATTCCTCTCAGTGTTTTTTTTTTTTTGAGACGAAGTCTCACTCTGTTGCCAGGCTGGAGTGCAGTGGCACGATCTCAGCTCACTACAACCTCCGCCTCTTGGGTTCAAGCAACTCTCCTGCCTCAGCGTTCCAAGTAGCTGGGACTACAGGTCTCTGCCAACATGCTTGGCTAATTTTTGTATTTTTAGTAGAGACAGGGTTTCACCATGTTGGCCAGGATGGTCTTGATCTCTTGACCTCGTGATCTGCCTGCCTTGGCCTCCCAAAGTGCTGGTATTACAGGTGTGAGCCACCGTGCCCTGCTCCTCTCAGTGTTTTACATAGAACCCCTTACTCATCTTCACGACGACCTTGTGCAGCAGCTAGTAGCAGATTCTCATTTAGCGGATGAGGAAATTGAGGCTCAGAAGGATCAAGCATCTTGCCCTAGATCACCCAGATGGTATGAAGGGGAGCTGGGATTTGAACCTGGGCAGACTGGCTTCAAATTCTGTGTTTTGTTCTTTTCTTCGTTTGTGTTCCTCTCACTTTGTGAGAAATGATAGAATTATTCTCATTACATGATTGGAGAACCTGTGAACAAGTGAATATGTGTTGGCTCAGACAACAATCTCAACTACACACTGGGGAAACGTGTAGAGGCAAACTCATTTCGTCAGTTTGTCTCCTCTAAAAGGTCTCCCTTTGCTGAATCCTACTTCTTTTCCCTCCCTTTCTATAGGTGGTTGATCCCAACTGTACAACCTGAATGCTGTACTCAGAGTCCACTTCCCAGTAACCCAAACTATGACCCAATAAATGTTACCTACTATCACCAACATCATCATCATCATCATCCAAAAGCATTCTAAGTAACAGAGAAAATAAGAGAAAGGTGACAAAAGGGAGAGGTTACCCTACTAACTGGGAGGGGTGATGATGGGGGCAATACAGAAAGTCTAGAACAAAGACCCTGTGACCTATTTTTTTTTTTTTTTTGAGACAGGGTCTCACTTTGTCTCCCAGCCTGGAGTGCAGTGGGAAAATTGTGGCCCAGTGCAGCTCAACCACCTGGGCTTAGGTGATCGTCCTGCCTCGGCCTCCCGAGTAGCTGGGACCACAGGCATACACCATCATACCTGAATAATTATTTTTTATTTTTGTTATTTTTTTTGAGATGGAGTCTCGCTCTGTCGCCCAGGCTGGAGTGCCGTGGTGCTATCTTAGCTCACTGCAACTTCCGCCTCCCAGGTTCAAGCGATTCTCCCACCTCAGCCTCCTGACTAGCTGGGATTACAGGCGTGTGCCCCCATGTCCGGCTACTTTTTGTATTTTTAGTAGAGATGGTATTTTGCCATGTTGGCCAGGCTGATCTTGAACTCCTCGCCTCAGGTGATCCACTCGCCTCAGACTCCCAAAGTGCTGGGATTACAGGTGTGAGCCACCTGTGCCTATGTGAGGCATAATTTTTTTTTTTTTAATTTTTGGTAGAGATGAGGTCTCCTTATGTTGCACAGTCTGGTCTCTAACCCCTGAGTTCAAGGGCTCTTCCTGCCTCAGCCTCCCAGAGTTCTGGGATAGTGGGAAGAGTTGGTAAGTAGAACAGAGGAGTCCTTCTCAAATCCCTGTCTCCAGTGACTTCCATATGGGTTGGAACCGATGGTTATAACACTCCCTCCCCTTCACTATTAAGGGTATAATACATGGTTACACTTGCATCTTGCTATTCAATTTCCTGCTGCGGCTATTCTGGGAATTTGGCCAGCACCTTTCACATAAAAAAAGCTCAGCTTTAGTGCTGTGAGGAGTGGGTTGGGCAGAAAGGGACAGAGGCTCCTGGTTTTATAGGCATGTAGGGACAGGATTTAGCTTTCCCAAATCTGAGGAGACATCAACCCTGGTGTTCACAGTCTGAACCTAGCCCCTGGCGAATCCAACTGGAACTTAGCACAGACCTTGTTCAGAGCTTTGCTAGAGGAGGAAGTCTGTTTCTTTCCTCTGGCTTTTTAAGCCAAAGCATGGTGATGCAGGAAAGCAGCCTAGCTGTGCTCTTTCTTCGCTGCTGGTGGATTTCAACTGAACCCTACTAGTGTCTTTGGAGGGCCCACCGTGGACAAACACTCTGTGAGAGAGAAAGAGAGAGAGAAAGCATATAATAGAGAGATGAAAATGACAAGGCCACTACCCCTGCCATGTCCCTAACAGCAGGCTATGTGGCACAATGGGGCATGCATGAGATCTGGAGGCCGACAGACCAGTGCCCAAATCCTCAGTTGAATCCTTTATATTAGGGGTGACACGAAGAGCTGTGGGGACCTATGGGTAGGAGATGGTAACTCTGGAAGAGAGGAGTGCTTTGTGTTTGCTGTATTCTTGAAGAATATTTGCTTCTGCTCCAGAAAGTGAGAAAAATTAAATACAGAGGCAAGTAGCTTATGAGATAGACACAGAATAAGTGGAATTTCTGGGTTGAGTATAGATAAAATGATAAAAGGAACGAGAATGTTATTATGGACAGAGGAATAAAGACCAAGTAGGTTGGGCACGGTGGCTCACGCCTGTAATCCCAGCACTTTGGGAGGCTGAGGTGGGTGGGTCATATGAGGCCAGGAGCTCAAGACCAGCCTGGCCACCAAGACGAAACCCTGTCTCTACTAAAAATACAAAATTCACCAGGTGTGGTGGTGCATGCCTGTAATCTCAGCTACTCGGGAGGCTGAGGCAGGAGAATCACTTGAACCTGGGATATGGAGGCTGCAGTGAGTCGTGATTGCGCCATTGCACTCCAGCCTGGGTGATAGAGTGAGTCTCTGTTTCAAAGGAAAAAAAAAAGACCAAGTAAACCTTAAGGATTTATAAGGCATAGATCATATCTTCTCCAGATCAAAGCAATGTCATTTTTATTTTTTTATTTTTATTTTTTGAGATAGAGTCTCCCTGTGTCGCCCAGGTTGGAATCCAGTGGCACGATCTCAGCTCACTGCAGCCTCCGCCTCCTGGGTTCAAGCGATTCTTGTGCCTCAGCCTCCCGAGTAACTGGGACTACAGGTGTGCGCCACCACACCCGGCTAACTTTTGTATTTTTAGCGGAGATAGGGTTTTACCATGTTGGCCAGGCTGGTCTCGAATTCCTGTCCTTAGGTGATCCACCTGCCTCGGCCTCCCAAAGTGCTGGGATCACAGGTGTGAGCCACCACACCCGGCCAGCAATGTCATTTCCAAATTGACCACCCAGTGGTGATAGTCATTATGTCCTAGAAACATAGGTAAGACCCATGGGTGCTCCGCAGGTTAATTGGGGTGCTGTGGTGTGACCAGGTGTACTTGTCCCCGACTTCTAGTAGAGCCAGTTTGTCCGTTGACTCCACACACCGCCTCTGTCCAGCGATTCCCTTTGCATGCCCTCAGTTTCCACCTTTGTAGCCACACCATCAGGTGGGAAGGCTGATGCGGCAGAGGGAGACCCAGACAGGAGAATGTTACACAACCAAGGATTCAGGTAGGTAATCCTTCCACCTGCTTGCACTTATTTTAGGTGTGTTCACCTGTTCCGTCTCTTTGCCCTGGCTTCTTCCTGTGTATTTAAAATTGATTACATAAGTACCTTAATTTGGTATTCAAGCTTTCTGTTCTGCGAGTTCTGGGGTAGCCTGCCTGGAAGTATAGTTGGAGGCTACTACCATTGCCTCAGGGTAATTTTCCAAGGGACAGGGCAGTTTTAGATCAGGCTTCCTGGGAGCAGAGCCAGAGACAGGGACCCTGTGCCAGTGGTTCATAAGGAAGTTCTCTCTGGAGAGGTAGTCTGAAGGGAGTGGGTAAAATGAGATAGGATGGGGAAGAAGTGAAGCAAGGATGAGGCTCAGCTGCAGAATAACCTCAACCTGATCCCACCTGGGAGCCCTGGGGTATGGAAGGCACCATGGACTGGGGCTGCCTTGAGGCCAGAGGGCCAGCCTTTGTACCTTGTTTTAGGCGATGGTAAAGGGAGTCTGGGTAGGACACCGGCAGCGTCCATTACAGAGGCTTGACCTGAACTCGCCTCCCAGGTAAGTTACAGGGGCAAGGGAGAGAAGTGAGAACATGGCTGGGAAAGTGGTGACATAAGGCCTGGAAAGACAAGGTGCGATATAGCTTGGAGGTGTCTGAAAGCCAGAGTAAGACCCATGAAAACCAAGTGCAAATTGAGAATAAATTTGCCACGCCAATGGTATCGGTTAGGACCAGGCTAGGCTACACAGCAGTCACAAATGAGCCACCAAGTCCATTTCTTGCTCACAGTATATGTCCATTGCAGACCAGCAGGGGTCTTTATGCAGTATTGGCAATCAGGGGTCTAGGCTGATGGAAGCTGTCTCTTGACATGAGCTTCCACGGTTGCAGAGGTGGGGAAGACAACACTGGCTCTTGAAGCATGCATTTTTTTTTTTTCTGGAAATGACTTGAGTGTCACTGCTGTTCAAATTTCATTGGCCAACCATGGGCAGGAAGCCATAGGGAGCCACGGTGTGTTCTTGAGCATGGGTGGGATTTGGAGCAGTGTGTAGGAAGAGTCAGACGACCGTGGCATGTGCTGGGAGGAGCTGTTGGCAAGGAGAGCAGCTGGGACTGGTCTGTGCAATAATACACTTGAAGCATCTTTCTCTTCAGAGGCCTTTGGGCAACTCTGGTAAGAAGGCTACTTATCAGGGTCTAGTTTTTGCAGCCATCAGCCTTGTTCTGAAGGAAAAGGAACTGGTTCTATGTCCTCAAGGGGAAGCCTCACCAAGCCAGGACAGGCAGTGGGAAAAGTGGGGAGCGCTGCATTGCCGAAGGCTCTCCCCCAGAGAAGAACACCTCATAAAAAGTTCTGGGGCTGATCTAGGCAGGCTGCAGACAGCTGAATGCGGCCAGAGTTGTGCACACTGAGCTAGCTCCACGGGAGGGGTTACCTGATCTCTAAGTCATGCTGGACTTTGAAGCCTCAGGCTTTTGTTAGAGAGGCTATGACCACCTGGTCAGCTGCAGGCTAAAGATTTTGGCCTCAGACAAAGCCAGCCTCCAGTCAGTGATCCTTCTTCAGTGTGGAGGTTTGACTGTCCATCAAAACCTGCAGGGCAGTGGTTCTTTAGCTTCAGTATGCAAAAGACTGCCTGCCTGGGGTGCTTTCTGAAAGTGCAGACTTCTGGGCCCCAAGTGCAGAGGTTCTGATTCACCCTGGGGCGGGCGTGGGGGTGGGGGAGTTTGCATTTTAAATAAGCACGCAGGTAACTGGGAACAGGTGGTCCAAGGATCATGCTTCGGGACAGAGAAGGTTCATCATTTGTTTATTCAAATATAACAGCCCTATGAAGTAGGTAATATTTTCATTGTTATTCTCAATTTGCAGATAGATAAAATTAAGTTTAAGGAGATTAACTAAACTGCCCAAGGTCAGAGAGTTAGTAAATGATAGAGCTGGAATTTTAACCCATGAATTACAGCCTGTGCCCCTACCTAAGATCTGGAGAAAGAGCAGTAGGGAAACTGGCAGGCTGCATACACCTTCCAGCCTGACATTCCCAATCCAAGCCTCTATTTTAGCCATGCCAATGGTGTCAGTTAGGACCAGGCTAGGCCATGCTGCAGTAACAAATGAGCCACCAAGTCCATTTCTTACTCACACTATATGCTAATTGCAGACCAGCAGGGACCTTTATGCAGTATTGGCAATCAGGGATCTAGGCTGATGGAAGCTCTCTCTTGACATGAGCTTCCACTATTGTAGAGGTGGGAAAGAAGACACTGGCTCTTAAAGCATGCATTTTTTTTTTTCTGGAAATGGCATTGGTGTCACTGATGTTCAAATTTCATTGGCCAAGTAAGTTCCATGGCCATGGCTGAGCTGGTCAAGGTGTAGAAATGTAAGCTTTTTTTTTTTTTTTTTTTGAGATAGTCTTACTCTGTTGCGCAGGCTGGAGTGTAGAGTGGTCTCAGCTCACTGCAACTTCTGCCTCGCAGGTTCAAGCGATTCTCCTGCCTCAGCCTCTTGAGTAGTTGGGATTACAGGCACCTGACACAACGCCCAGCTAATTTTTTGTATCTTTAGTAGAGACTGGGTTTCACCATGTTAGCCAGGCTGGTCTTGAACTCCTGACCTTGTGATCTGCCCACCTCGGCCTCCTAAAGTACTGGGATTACAGGCGTGAGCCACCGTGCCTGGCTGAAATGTAAACTTTAAAAACTTTATTTATTTATTTATTTTTTCAAGAAAGAGTCTTGCTTTGTTGCCAGGCACCAGGCTGGAGTGCAGTGGTGCAATCTCAGCTCACTGCAATCTCCGCCTCCTGGGTTCAAGCAATTCTCCTTCCTCAGCCTCCTGAGTAGCTGGGACTACAGGCACATGCCACCACTCCCAGCTAATTTTTGTATTTTTTTTTTTTAGTAGAGACAAGGTTTCACCATGTTGACCAGGATGGTCTCGATCTCTTGACCTTGTGATCCGCCCACCTCGGCCTCCCAAAGTGCTAGGATTACAGGCATGAGCCACTGTGCCCAGCCGCAACTTTTAATTTCCTTATCTGTCCCCCAAGCCCACTGAACTGTGGGCTTCTGGGGATGGAAATACAGAGTGTCAAGCTTGTACCTCTAGCCCCTGGAAGGCCGGAAATATACAGGAGCCTAGGAGCAGAACAGCAGAGCGGTTCTCCTTTTCCTACAGAGGCAGGATGTGTACAGGCTTTAGAAAATGGGGAAGAGGAAGATGAGGATTCTGTGGCTTTAGGATGAGCCAACTGCAGATGGAGGAAGAAAATTCCCCCTTGCAGAAGGACTGGGATTTTTCCAAGGCTTCACTGCCCCATCATGGAAAGACTTGTCCAAACCCCAGTTAGTCACTGCCTGGAGCCAGCTGTGTCACCATGGAATGAGCTTCAAGGGTCCAAGGAGAGGACATGCTGCAGCTGGGGAAATCTTTGCTGTCCTCAATCGGGAGCCCCTGATACCCATTTAAGGTAATTGTTCCCACAACCTCTGTGTCCTTGGGAAGACTGTTTGGGGTCAAGAACGGGGGATCAAGATCCAGCCAGCAGGGGCATCTGACTCTGATGTGGGGGTTAGCTGCTGGGTGCCCACACCTGGGGCAACCACAGAGGAGAGGCAAAGAGGCCCAGAATTGTTCTTGGGACAGAGGTAGGTGGGGCCTTGATCTGCTCAGGGCAGGACCCGTGACTGTCCAACTGGCTTCCGGAGGCTCAGCCTGTCCCACACTCCCCACCTCACACCTGGGGCTCGGGGATTGAACCATTTTTAGCTTTCAGGGTACCCCATGCTCTCTCACTTCTGGGCCTGCGTGTACATCCGCCCCAACACAACCGTCGGCCCCTTCACTGCATGTTTTTTAAGAAATTTAATTCTTCAAGTGACTTTCCTCCTTGTGGTACAGCTTTTCCTGAAGTTTGAGGGAGGAGTTGTTCCAGGCTGGGGTTCCATTGTGCAGTGCCCAGCACTCAGCTCTCTCCTTTCTCTCCTCCTCTCTCCCCACCCAGATTCTCTGGAGAGCTCTCTGTCCGCCTCCCTCCTTCAAGTAATGGAAGTTATTGCACCATGCACAGTAACTTCCTCCTTCTTGTGAAGCCTCAGGGCCACCAGACACCTGGGACCTAGCAGTTCAGCATTTGCCCAAATTCATGGTTTTTTTCTTGAAAAAAGAAAAGATACTCTGGGTATCTCAGCTGCTGAGATAACATTCTCTTTTTTTTGTTTATTATTAGTTTTTGAGATGGAATTTTGCTCTTGTTTAGGGTGGAGTTCAATGGCACGATCTCGGTTCACTGCAACCTCCACCTCCTGGGTTCAAGAGATTCTCCTGCCTCAGCCTCCTGAGTAGCTGGGATTATGGACATGTGCCAGCACACATGGCTAATTTTGTATTTTTAGTAGAGATGGGGTTTCACCATGTTGGTCAGGCTGGTCTCAAACTGCTGATCTCAGGTGATCCACTCACCTCAGCCTCCCAGTGCTGGGGTTATAGGCGTGAGCCACCGTGCCTGGGCTGGAGACAACATATTCTCTACCACATTATGTGATGTTTCCTTTGCCTGGACATCTGGTCCCATTTGGCCTGGCTGAGTCCTACCCCTTTGGTCTCAGCTGTCCTGGTCTCCTAAAGTTTAGGTTAGTACCTCACTACTGTGCCCAGAGCCCTCACCAACGTACCTCTCAAGAGACGATAGTTAAGTTTTCAAGAATTTTGCAAGCTGGTTGTTAAATTCAGCCATTATTAAACATTCAGCTATGGCAATAAATACTTAAAGCTCATCACTTCCTAATGACTTTATTGCATTTTCCTATCACTTATGCTCTTGAGATCATTTATAGCTCTTGTATCCATGTGGTGGAAGCACTATATAACTTGTAGGATACTTTGCATCTCTTCCAAAATCTGTGTTCAGTGGGAGCTTGTGGGAGTATTTACACTATGAAGACTGGCAAATGCAATACATCGGAGATTGATTTATTGTTGCATTGATTACCTAAACTTAAGGAAGTAGTGGAGAAAATGTTAATGATGCAGATTAAACTTACAAGTAGCTGTTACATTGTGAATAGCATGAAACAACTGAGGATATATTCTTTCAGTTTTCAGAAACTATTATCCAATTCAGTAAAGAAGCACTGACAAGTAAAGTTCTGACATTCATTTAAATTTCACTTTTGTCTTATTAACATAAATAATATCAACCACTATCCTGTTAGAACAATACCTGCTCATCAATTATAATGATAGATTGTCCACAGACCAAATGTTTAGCAAAAATTGCATTCTCTGAAAGTCAATTGATTATGCAGAATTTACAATAAACTCTATTGTATATTTTGTTATTATTTATAAATTATATGCTATAATCCTTTGGGTCAGTAACATCCGTGAGCATATGGACACACACAGGTATTTTGCTGGAGAGCTGGTTGTTAAACACTTTTTTGTTTTTGAGATGGAGTCTTACTCTGTTGCCCAGGCTGGAGTGCAGTGGTGCGATCTTGGCTCACTGCAACTTCCGCCTCTCAGGTTCAAGCGATTCTCCTGCCTCAGCCTCCTGAGTAGCTGGGATTACAGGTGCCTGCCACCATGCCCAGCTAATTTTTGTATTTTTAGTAGGGATGGGGTTTCGCCATGTTGGCCAGGATATTCTCAATCTCCTGACCTCGTGATACCTGCCTGCCTCGACCTCCCAAAGTGCTGGTATTACAGGTGTGAGCCACCGTGCCTGGCCCGGTTGTTAAATACTTCCTAGCACAGCACTGCCCAGAATCTACCACAACTGGGGGGCCCCATTCAGCACTGGGGCATTCCCTGGGTCTAAAAAGAGGAGCAGAAATAAGGAAAAGCCTGTATTGGCTGTCCGTTCTAAGGCCAGTCACACAGGACCCCATGGTTCAGTGGCCACCTCTGCTTCACAGACTGACATAGGGCAGTCTCCATCATGGAGACTTATCTGCTGTGCTCTAATGGCCTGTTTGCTAGCCTGTGTCCCCCTCAGGGCTGTTGCTGTCTGTGGGGAGGGTCATCTGCAGCTCATCTTGTTCACCTGTGCATCCCCAATCACCAGCACAGGGCCCAGTGCTCAGGAGTTACTCAGGAAATCCCTGTTGCATGGATATGCTAATGCAGAAATCCTCCAGGTCCAATGGGAAGGCCCCAATTCCTGCCCCCTGTCAGTCTGTGAAGCAGAGGTGGCCACTAAACCATGGGGTCTTACGTGATTGGCCCTAGAAGGGGCAGCCAGTACAAACTTTTCCTTATTTTTGCTCCTGTCTTTAGACCCAGGGAATGCCCCAGTGCTGAATGGGGCCCCCCCAGCTGCACTGTTCCACCTGCAGCCAGAGGGCTGTGAGTCACTGGGAGTGTGAGAATTTAGTATGCTGAGTACACACAGGTATTACAGGTAGGTAGGTGAGAATGGGATACAGGCGGGGACAGGGTCAGGCTGCACGCCGCTTGAGGGCAGGGGCAGATCTCATTACTCTCTATCCCCAGAACCTGTCTTGACCATGGCCAACACAACCCTGCAAGACCAGGCCCCCTTCCTTTTCTGCTCCCCTCTTCCGACCTCATCTCCTCTCCCACCCCTCCCTGCTCCAGCTATCCAGCCCGCCCTGTCTTCCTTATCCCCCTTAATTTTTCCTTACAGCACTTTTCACCCTCTGGGGGATCAGGCCCTTGTTTATTTCCTGTCTCTTCTCATGAAATTGTAAATTCCATTAGAGCAGGGATTCTTTCTGTTCTGTTCCTCACTCTATCTCCAAGATCTGGAACAATTTAAGTGGTTGTGTAGTCATCACTTAATAAGTGTCTGCTGACTTACAGCCTAAGAGAAGAAAGGATGTGTTGTCAGAGAAACTCGGTACCAAATACAGCTCCCTGGTCTTCTATATCTAATCTGGTTTCAGTCCGTGTTTTTCCTTGGCTGGTAATCTGAACTCCTGTAAAGCTTTTTTTATTCCTCTGGAGTTAGCTTCCCAGCCCATTGGGAAGTGTCACCTCTACTCCATGGGAGCCTGAAACTCCAGAACCGTGGACAGGCAGCACAAGCAAGTAGGTCCACCAGGCAAGCCAGCAGTCCAGGCAGCCCTGAGGCTGAGAACAACATTGACTGGCCACGCTTGGCCTGGACAGGTGTTCTCTCTGACCTGCAGATGCCTTTATTTTATCAGGTTGGTGTAACAACCTGATAAAATAAAGGCATCTGTAGGTCAGAGAGAATACCTCTCCAGTTATTTTAATGACAAAAACTGCAATTACTTTTGTACCAATCTAATATTTATTTATTTTTTGAGACAAGGTCTCACTCTGTCGCCCAGGCTGGAGTGCAATGGCGAGACCTTGGCTCACTGCAACCTCCACCTCCCAGGTTCAAGCGATTCTCCCACCTTAGCCTCCCAAGTAGCTGGGATTATAGGTGCACACCACCGCGCCTGGCTGATTTTTATATTGTTTGGTAGAGATGGGGTTTCACCATGTTGACCGGGCTGGTCTTGAACTCTTGACCTCAAGTGATCCACTTGTCTCAGCCTCCCAAAGTGCTGGGATTGCAGGTATGAGCCACCGTGCCTGACCCCAGTGTAATATTTTAAAAAGCAAGCCAATATTCAGAAATTGAGACACTTCACAGAGAAGTCCAGAAGATCCAGCAACCATGGGCCTACATCTTAGCATGGCACAATCCCTGAGCTGAGAAGTAGCCCTGTCGTAGCTGGGGCTCTCCAGTTTGCTGTGGTCCTCGCTGCTCTTGAAACGTTTGCTTCGGTGGTGCTCAAAATAAAGCACACATGTGGTAGCTTTTCTCTTCACTCTAGCTGTGGGGCTTGAGCAAGCCTCTTAATTTCTCTGTACCCCTTCCTCTACACAATGGAGTTACCAGTGCTCCCTGAGTCAGTGGTGGAGGACTGGATGAGAAAGTCCTTGGGAAACAGAAGGTACTCGGCTCCCTCCCCTACGTACTGCTATTCCTCTTCCTCTTCCTTTACTCTGCTTCCCAGACCCGACTGCTTTTATCTGTGGAAGCTGCTTTCTGAACACCCCATCCTATGCTCTTGGCCCAACTGGGTCCTTGCTTAGCACCTGACTCTGCCTTTTCAGGTGGGGAGAACTGCTGACAGCCACTTGCTGCCGCTGCACCTGCTTCAGTGTGAGGTCTCCACTGGGGAAGAATGCCTGTGTCACGGTGAAGGGGTGGCTGGGATGCAGGAGGGCTCTGAGTCCCATTAAGGTAATTTTTGGCAAAGCCGGGCATGGCCTCTAAACAATTAGAAATGAGAGTTGAGTCACTGCCTCCCTCAGATGACCACCAGACAGATGGCTGCCACCAAACATTCTTTGCTTTTTAACCCTAAGATCCTTGTTCTAGAACCAGATGTCAGCAACTGCCAGCAAAGTCAGCTGGGTTTGCTCAGCTTTGCTGGGAAATAGCTACTTTTTCCCTCTTGGGGCTATTAAGCCAGTGGACCTTCTAAAAGGTTTTACACCTTTGCTGCTTCTTTAAATAAAACATTTCTCCCTCCCATTGCAAAATGAATTGAACTTCCAATAGATTTTCTAAGATTTTCTTTGTCTTGATTATAACAGTAATTCATCCATGTTCATTATAGAAAAATATGGGAACTGTATGAAGACACAGAAATAAAT
This sequence comes from Cacajao melanocephalus, assembly GCA_963573385.1. Taxonomy (NCBI): domain Eukaryota; kingdom Metazoa; phylum Chordata; class Mammalia; order Primates; family Pitheciidae; genus Cacajao; species Cacajao melanocephalus. The sequence continues at coordinate 63,973 of CAUYLG010005986.1, read as the reverse complement.
AAAACCTCCCATAATCACTGTGAGTATTTTGGTTTTTATCATTCCAGCTTTTCTTCTGAAACCTCCCAATCATACCTAACTATCCATCCATTCATTTCCATATCCCATATATATTTTCCACATACATGTGTTAGGATCTTATTATACATGCTATTTTATATTATTTTGAGACAGGATCTCACTGTTGCCTGGGCTGGAGTGCAATCTCTGCCTCCTGGCTTCAAGCAATTCTCCTGCCTCAACCTCCCAAGTAGCTGGGAGTACATGTGTACCTCACCGTGCCCCAGCTAATTATTTTTTTTTTGTATTTTTGTATTTTTTTTTTTTTTTTGCTCTTGTTGCCAAGGCTGGAGTGCAATGGGGTGATCTCGGCTCACCACAACCTCCCCCTCCCAGGTTGAAGCAATTCTCCTGTCTCAGCCTCCTGAGTAGCTGGGATTACAGGCATGTGCCACCACGCCTGGCTAATTATGTATTCTTAGTAGAGATGGGGTTTCTCCATGTTGGTCAGGCTGGTCTTGAACTCCCAACCTCAGGTGATCCACCTGCCTCCGCCTCCTAAAGTGCTGAGATTACAGGCGTGAGCCACTGCCCCGAGCCTAATTTTTGTATTTTTAGAAGGGACAGGGTTTCACCACGTTGGCCAGGCTGTATACATGCTATTTTATAATATACAGCATAAGGCCTGGAAAATGGTAGGCAATGAATAAATATTGCTACTGCTAATGAGTGTCACTTACTGAGGCTTACAATGTGCCAAGCATGATATTTAACCTTAATAACACTTATGTGATACGGGAGGTGTCCTATTATTCACATTTTATAGGTGAAAACTTTGAGGCTCAGAGAGGGTATGTTACTTGTCAAAAGTCCCAAGGGTAGTCAATGAGTAGTCATAGGTAGTATGGACACATACCTGTTCTTATATTTTTATATGAACAAAATACACTTATTGGTTTAAAACTTTTTCAAAAGTTGCTTTAAGGGCCAGTCACGGTGGCTCATGCCTGTAATCCCAGCACTTTGGGAGGCGGAGGCAGGTGGATCACCTGAGGTTGGGAGTTCAAGACCAGCCTGGCCAACATGGTGAAATCCCATCTTTACTAAAACTACAAAAAAAAAAAAATTAGCCAGGCATGGTGGCAGGCACCTGTAATCCCAGCTACTCAGCTGGCTGAGGCAGGAGAATCGCTTGAACCCGGTGAGGCGGAGGTTGCAGTGAGCCCAGATCGCACCAGAGCATTCCAGCTTGAGCCACAGAGTGAGACTATGTCTCAAAAAAAAAAAAAAAAAAATGTCTTTCAGGAGTGGCCTGCTACCTACTCCAGGTGAAATTTTGACTGAGGAAGATGTAAAAACATGTTCTGGTCTTGGAGGCAGGAAACCTGGCTCTACAGCTGGCTAGTTGTGTGATCTCAAGCTGGTAGCTGGACCTCCTTGGCTCTCAGTTTTCTCCTCTATAAAATGAGATTTGTGTGAGGAGGGGAAGGGTTAGCACTGTGCTTGTCATATAGGAGTGCTTTATTATATGCACTGACAAATAAATATTGCTGCCAATTGGAAGCATCAGGAAACTGCAAAAGCACGTAGCACAAAGCTTGCCTCCAAAGGCTCCTCCAAGGCACTTCATCGGGGTGACAGCGATTATGATCTTGGTCAGTGGTGATGCAGGAAGATTGCTTAATTAATTTGCCTTTGAGGAATGGGTGATCTCTAGATGAGCCCAGCTCCTAAAATGTTACATTTCCACCTCCAAAATCTTTTTGGTTCAAATAATTAGTGACAGGAAAATGAAAACCCACAGGATACTTGAATTTAAATGAAATCGAGTTGTATGACAGGGATCTCTCAGTTCCTCTCCTTCCCTGTTGGCGCGTTCACTTCTCCGAGTGTCTGTTTTTCCCAAGGGTCAAGTGGCAGGAATCATGTCTCCCTCCTAAGGACAGTGTAGAGGCTGAAAACAAGATATATAAAGGTTTCAGCTCAGGTTTTCAGTCCTAAAAAATAAGACTCATTCTGAGACGGTATAGACGAGGTGGTCTAGAACATAGGTTTTGAGGTAAGAGCTGGGTTAACATCCTGGCTCTGCTGTTCACTAACTCCGCTGCCTTGGGCACGTTATTTAGCCTCTCTGAGCTTACCTCGTGGGGTCTGTAAAGATTAAGCAGTAATGTGTGCATGTAGGGGTTGGCACAGAGCAGGCACCCGACTTCCAGTATTATAATGAGGCCCTCTTTGCCTTCTCTCGATCACATCACTCTTTCGCCTTTTTTCTTTTCTTTTTAGATGGAGTTCCATTCTTGTTGCCCAGACTGCCATGCAATGGTGCCATCTTGGCTCATCACAAACTCTGCCTCCCTGGTTCAAGGGATTCTCCTTCCTCAGCCTCCTGAGTAGCTGGGATTACAGGCATGTGCCACCACGCCCGGCTAATTTTTGTACTTTTAGTAGAGATGGGGTTTCTCCATGTTGGTCAGGCTGGTCTTGAACTCCCAACGTCAGGTGATCTGCCTGCCTCAGCCTCCCAAAGTGCTGGGATTACAGGTGTGAGCCACCGTGCCTGACCTCTTTCACCTTTTTAACCTCTTGTGAAGCCTGAATGACATAATGTGGCACTTGATTATATACTGCCTTGTGTTATCCTCTTGTTTTTTGTCTCATGTGCTTAACTCTGGCTTTTTTTCATAAGAAAAAAAAAGGCAGACCCTTGAAGGCACCATCTGGGACATATGCTTCCTTGGTATTCCTTCCAGGGACTCATGTATGGGAATACTCAATACATCTTTGCTGCCTTGAATTGCATCGGATTGATGGCTCTTTCCTCTCTGATTTCTCAAGGTTTCACCCAGATTGAGCTAGAACTCTTGGGGAAAATTGCAGCAGCCTGCCCCAGGTCCCCAGAGATCCAAGCTCTTGGCTCTGCTGAAAATGACAAATGGAGAAGCTGAATGGTCTGGGCCTCCGTAGGCATCTGGCAGCTAAGGAGAGGGGACATGTGGCCCCCTCCCATCCCCTCCCAGCCACCTGACTCTACAACAGTGTCAGTGGCTTTGCGGGACAGCTGTGGCCTTGAACGGCACCAGAGCTTAAGAGGCTTGCTTTATTTACTTAGCTGCTGTTTTAATGCCCAGTTCAGGTTCTGCTGAGGTCCCAATAGGTAATGGGGAGGAAAAGTTAAACAAACATGAAAAAAGTGAGGGAGCTGTAGAGTAAGAACTTGGCTGTGGATTTTCAGCTTTTGTACTGTATTTAGTTTCTCCAGCTGAGCATAAGTCATCAAAAAAGGGAACTTTCCACTCTCTAATTAGTCAATTCTAATAGTTTACCACTAAAAGAGGCGCTAATTGACCCATGGAAGTAAAAGAGTTGACCTTTGGTGTAGGGCAGAACTGAGGGGTGGGCATGCTAATTTGTACATATTGAGTATAGTTTTATAATAATTCAAGACTGTTTATGAGTATTGGGCTACGTTTTAGAACCCAAATCTTTTTTTCTTTTTTTATTTTAGGGGTTAAGTCATTCGTTTATTCATTTATTAAATACTTATTGAGGCTGGGCACGGTAGCTGATGCCTGTAATCCCAGCACTTTGGGAGGCTGAGGCAGGCAGATCACGAGGTCAGGAGATCAAGACCATCCTGGCCAACATGGTGAAACCCTGTCTCTACTAAAAATTAGTGGGGTTTGGTAACGTGCACCTGTAGTCCCAGCTACTTGGGAGGCTGAGGCAGGAGAATCACTTGAACCCAGGAGGCGGAGGCTGCAGTGAGCTGAGATTATGCCACTGCACTCCAGCCTCGGTGACAGAGTGAGACTCCATCTCAAAAACAAAACAAAACAAAACAAAACAAAACAAAAAAACTTATTGAGCTAGAAGCTAGGTCTTGTGAATACAAAGTTTATCGGTTCATTGGGTAAACATCTGTTGGACACCCTACATACCGGCCCTGTGGCAGGGGCTGGGGGTACAATTCTGAAGGAGGAAGAGGCATGGGCCCTCCCATCTCAGACCTAGTGGGGAATAAGAGGCAAACGAATGACCAGTTATAATATAGGGTGCAAAGTGCTCAGGGGGATTTCCTAGGGTGCTAAGAAAGTTCTCAGTAAGAACCCCAGAGCTAGACTTGGGAGTTCAGGAGGAAGCAGCAACTAAGCTAAGCCTGACATAAGCAGAAACTGTCCAGGTGAGAAGGTAGCTAGAAGAAAGGTAGGAGGGAGAATTGATCCAGGCAGAGGAGAAATCACATGCTGAAGGAGACAGGCTAAGTTTTGCTGTAGTGAAAGAAAAATCTGCAAACTCTCAGTGGCTTAATGTAAAAAAGTGTATTCTCACTTGCAGGAAGTCCGATGTGTTTTCGGAGCCACTGCTCTCCATGGGGTGACTCAGTGATTCATGTTGCTTTCGTCTCAAGACTCCCATCATCTTAACATGTGTCTGGGGATGAAGATCCACCCGAGGTGGGTGGATCACTTGAGATCAGGAGTTCGAGACCAGCCTGGCCAACATGGTGAAACCCCATCTCTACTAAAAATACAAAAATTAGCCAGGCGTGATGGTGCACGCCTGTAATCCCAGCTACTCAGGAGGCCAAAGCAGGAGAATCGCTTGAACCCAGGAGGTGGAGGTTGCAGTGAGCCAAGATCATGCCACTGCACTCCAGACTGGGCAACAGAGCAAGACTCTGTGTCAAAAAAAAAAAAAAAAAAAAAGGAGAAAAAGAAAAGAGAGAGAGAATGATTTAGTCTTGGAGTGATCATCCAATTTCTGCTCATGACCCATTGTCAAGAACCAGTGATCCAGTTCCATCTAATTGCTACAGGACTAGGAATGTAGGGGAGCCCATGTGATATTTGGTGAGCAGTGCTGTCTATGCCACAGAAAGAGTAAGGCATGCTGGGAAACTGCAAGTCCTTCTGAGTGGCTTGAGCTTTGTGTGTGTGTGTGTGTGTGTGTGTGTGTGTATTGGGGATTGGTAGGCAGTGTTGGGGAGATAAATTGTAGGGAGTGAGGTGAGTTGAGGTCAGTCACAAAGGAGCCTTGTAAGCCATGTTCAATGTTGAAGAATCTGAACTTTAGGGTGACATGGAAGAATTTTATTAGGATACGATAGGGTTATATTGGCATTTTAGAAAGATCAGGCTTTCATGTGGAGACTTGGGATGGAGCGGGCAAGATTGGAGAGCAGTGAAGAAGCTTTTGCAGTCATTAGGAAAGAGGTGATGGTGCCTTGAACAGGGAAAGGGCTGTAGGGATGAGGGAGGTGGGAAGATTCAGGGCTTATGTAGAAGTGGAATCAATAGCTGAAGTGCAGGAGAAGAGGGGTGAAGGGTAGGCCTTGGATTTGTGGGTCGAGCGACTGAGTGAAGGGCTCTGTTTACTTGCTCAGGCATTGCAGGAGGAGTAAGTTTAGGGGAAAGACAACGTGCTCAGTTTTGGACACAGTGAATTTCAGAGGTCCGTAGAACACCCAAGGGGAGAAGTTCAGAAGGCATTTGGACATGAGTCTGGTGCTGGGGAGCACGAGGTTGGTGATGTTGACTCAGGAGTCATGAGCATATAGGTGTTATTTGAAGTCCTGATGATGGAAAGTTGAATGAAAAATTATCCCTGGGCCAGGTGTGGTGGCTCATGCCTGTAATCCCAGGACTTTGGGAGGCCAAGGCAGAAGGACTGCTTGAGCCCAGGAGTTCAGGACCAGCCTGGGCAAGATGGTGGACCTTATCTCTACAAAAAAATTTAAAAAATTAGCTGGATGTGGTGGCACATGCGTGTGACTATTTAGGAAGCTGAAGCGAGAGGATCCCTTGAGCTCAGGAGTTTGAAGTGGCAGCGAGCTATAATTGCATCACTGTGCTCCAGCCTGGCCAGCAGAGCAAGACCTTGTCTCAAAAAAAAAAAAAAAAAAAAAAATTCCCTGTTCCCGAGTAGTTAAAAGTTTAGTGTAGGGAGGGGCTTAGGAATGCAAGAAACAATTGGAGTTCAAGGTGAACTGTATAACACAGAAGTATGTACAGGGCTCAGTGGTGGTGCAAGGCCTGGAGGGTCAGAGAAAGCTCTGGAGAAGAGGGGCTGAAGCTGAGTAAGAGCTTGGCAGGTGGAGTGAGGAAGGACAGTCTACGTGGAAGGCACAGCAGGTGCAAAGGCATGGAGATGCCACAGCAGCACTGCCCAGCCAAGGAAGTCCTGTTTTCTGGAGCATTTCAGTGTGCTCATCTAAGGAAGAGGCAGCAGATGCACTTGAGATCTTTGAGGAAACACCTATCCATCAACATCTGTTCAGTGCATGCTGAATACCCACAGCCTAGCTTTACAGAGATGGAGAGTTCATGATAAGGTGGTATTAAAAAATAAACTCAACATTTTATTTTATTTTTGTTTGTTTTTGTTTTTTGAGATTCAGTCTCACTCTGTCACCCAGGCTGGAGTGCAATGGCGTGATCTCCACTCACTGCAACCTATGCTTCCCAGGTTCAAGCGATCCTTCCACCTCAGCCTCCCAAGTAGCTGGGATTATAGGCAGCCACCACCATGCCCAGCTAATTTTTGAATTTTTAGTAGAGATAGGGTTTCACCATGTTGGCCAGGCTGGTCTCAAACTAGTGACCTCAAGTGATCCGCCTGCCTTGGCCTCCCAAAGTGCTGGGATTACAGGCTCTGTGCACTGTCAAAAAAAAATTTAAACATTTTAAAAATGATTTTTAATAATTTTTTCAAACACATAAAAATGTAGAGAAAATAACACAACAAATCCATATGTATTTATCACCCAGATTCAATAATTGCTAACATTTTGCCAATATTTGTTCACTAATTCATTTCTCCCTTTTTGGATGGCTGGGGAATTAATTTAACTTTATATTATGAAGACAGTAGACAGAAGAGTATAATGAACCCTCATCTACTGATTACCTAGTCCCAAGAAATATTGACCCAAGGCCATTACTTCCCTATCCATGCCCCATCTACTTACTCCCCTCCCATATTACCTTGAAGCAAATTCATGACACTACATCATTTCACCTGGAAATATGTCAAATAATGTATCTCTAATAGATAAGGACTTTAAAAATACAACTGTAACATCATTGTCACCTGCAACAAGATGAACACTAATATTTCAGGTGGTGTTTTGAAAACTCTGGGGAGGTGTTTGGTAAAGCCAGAAAATCTGAGATCCTGTATAAATGGGATTCAAGAAGCCATCTGTATAGATCCGATGCCTTCAACAAGACCACACTGCATAAGCCAGGGTGATGGGGTGGAGAAGGAGCCAGAGTGAATCAGGGACATGCAGGGTTGCGGTGCAGAAGGTTGAGTCAGAGGTTTAGCCACCAAGAGAAGGGGTTGTGGGGTACAGGGGGAGCTTCCTCAGCCCCACTCAGTGCTCCAGCAGGCAGGAGGCAGTCCTCCAAAGGAGATAAAGTGAAGAAGGGATGGAGCAGGGAAGAGAGAGAGAGGGAGGTGTAAGGAGAGAGAGGAGCTGATATTGAGGAAGAAAAAGAGGAAGCGGAGAGCAAAAATAAATAACGGCTGAGCACCTACAACCAGCCAGATGTCGGGGCACTGCCTCTGCCCCTCCAGATTTCCAGGAGAGGGGCTCCCCCAAACAAGCCTGGCCTCTTGCTCACCCTCTCAGGGAGTTGCTCTATTGTTGGGTGGAGGTTAGGGACAGGTACTGTATATATGAATGTATAACTGCTTTTATAAGGAAGGAGGGCCACGTGTCTTTGGCAGAAAAGGGGCAGGGCTCCACCCCATGCCTTGGCAGAGCCAGGGTGACATCCACTAAAGCGAAGGGGAAGGAAGGCAGCAGAAACGAAGGGGGTGGTTCTCTTATTGGAGGGGTACAGCAAGGCAGCAGTCTCCCCAGAGGGTCTGGTGGCAAGCACACCCCCAGTGCCCTCCAGTTTTATTTTTGGCAGGGCAGGAAATGTGTGTGTGTGTGTTGGGGGGGGGTGACCTGGGGAGAAGGGAAGGTAGGGCAAGGGGGTCCCTGAGTTTTGGCAAATCTGCGAGGGCTTGCAGAGGGGCTTCTGGAGACCCCAGGGTGGGGGTAGGGATGGCAGCAGCCCCGGGTGGTGCAGGGCGCAGCTGTTGCAGATGTGGTCATGTCCAACTCCTTCCCAGCTGGAAACGCTGCAGTGGGTGGTGTCACCGTTGGACAGGTGAACATCAGGCCAGAGAGTGCCTTCCTCCAGGGCTTTAGGGGAAAAGGGAGATAGGGCCATGGTGGTTGGGGCCCTGGATACCCCGAGGGGCCACAGGCTCCTAGTTCTACACGAAGACCTGGGCCCAGGCCCTCCCAGGTTCTTCCAGTCCCATCTCTGCCAAGTGCCAATCTAATAACCCAGAGGAGAACCTGGTCGTCGTGGTTAGAGACGCTGTTCCCCTGTGCGCCTGACTCCACAGTTACTTAGTTACTTAACTGCCCATCTGCTGATTTGAAGCCCTGAGTGCACATTTGCAGAGCTTCCTTCCGGGACTTCGTGGCAGGGATTGCAAGAGGCCCCTGGTCTGGCAAGGACCTGACCCAGGGAAATTCTGTCCTTTCTGACTAGAAAAGGCATAAATTGGAGGTGAGCCTCCTTGATTAGAATGGGCACAATGGCTGGTGGCCATGAGACCCAGAAGAGGTCACTGGCAGTGTTGTTTCCCAGTAAACCAATGTTGGTGAGACTACAGCGAAAAGAGGCAGACCAAGCTAACGCGACCTCGGACTTGTTTTCATCTGCAATCGGTAATAACAGCAGTTAACCCCTTGAGCCCTTCTGACATGCTGATCGCTGTTCCAAGCCCGGCTCTAATGCATCTAAGGCATGTTCTAAACATGCACTATCTAATAACATTATTTCCAATTCTACAGATGAAGAATCAGAGCCACTAAGAGATGACATCACTTGGTCAAGGTCACACAGCTTCTGGGGCCAGGGTTCTGCTTTCCCTTTGTGAAGAACAGGGAACATGCGCTGTACTTTTCTAAAGTAGAAAAACGAGCTGATGTCAGGGATTCTTTCAAGAAAGCAAGTTTCAGAGCTGTTGCTGAGATCACCACCCATTCAGCAAAAAGTCCCAAACGCTGAATGCACTTCTGAGTCTCTGGTTTCACTTTGCAGCTCTCGGCATAACTGATGCTCACAATTATGACCTTCAGCCACCAAGGAAACACTCATTTATATTTTGCAAGCTCTGTTTAATGGATGAGGGGGTAACAAGTTTTAAAAAAGATTTTGATCAACATGGTGATTCACGCATGCAATCCCAGCACTTTGGGGGGCAGGTAGATCACTTGAGGTCAGGAGTTCAAGACTGGCCTGGTCAATATGGTGAAACCCTGTTTCTACTAAAAAATATAAAAATTAGCCGGGTGTGGTGGCGGGTGTCTGTAGTACCAACTGCTCAGGAGGCTGAGGCAGGAGAATCAGTTGAATTGGCAGGCAGAGGTTGCAGTGAACCAAGATGGCACCACTGCCCTCCAGCCTAGGCAATAGAGCAAGACTCTGTCTCAAAAAAAAAAAAAAAAAAGATTTTGTTCAAAACCAAATCACTGAAGTTAAACACTTAAAAGAATAAACCCTGTCTTTGCAAAGCTTGGCTACCTTGGTAACTCATGCCAGGGCCACTTAGCTTTAAAATTGTCCCCTCTATAGGTGTTTTGCTCTTATGCCACAAGTATTGCTGCTGTGTCTGCGAAACAGGAAGGAGCAGCATCTCCCCACTATTTCCCCGACGAGTACCCCGAAGATGGTGGAGTTCACATGGTGAAGTTCTCTTTCTTCCACTGGCCTAAGTCTGAAATTCCCCAAACGCTTGGAGCCTTGCAATGCTGGGCAGCCGGCAGTTTCCCCAGCAGTTGCCCTGGCATCTTGCCCTCTTTACACAAAGCAATCACTGTTGAGGAAATGAGGGTCCTGTGATCACTTGGCACCACCCCTTGCTTGGCATTTGCGTGGGAGAAGGGACTTGCTTTCTCCTTGATAATAGATTCTGATCACAAACCAGGCCCCTTTTAGAGAAACAGATCTCATGGAATGACTCTGCCCAGAGGTAAGAACTGAGGGGCACAACAGAAGTGATTTCCTGGGGAGATCTGTAAATGCCATTGAGAAATCAGGAGAAGTCCTGGAAAGGCTCATACAGCATCCCACTCCCCACTCTCCTGGCCATCTATGCTCAGTCAGGCCCCTATCCTTGAATTTGATTCAAACAGCGGCATATCCGGTCCCTGGCCAGTGGAACAGGCACCATGTAGTTAGTGGTCTAGAATTCCAGCCTTACCTCAAAATACAGGTATAGGCTGGGTGTGGTGGCTCAAGCCTGTATTCCCAGCACTTGGGGAGGCCGAGGCAGGCAGATCACCTGAGGTTGGGAGTTTGAGACCAGCATGGCCAATGTGTTGAAACCCCATTTCTACAAAAAATACAAAAATTTGCTGGGCATGGTGGTGCACATCTGTAATTACAGCTATTCAGGAGTCTGAGGCAGGATAATCGCTTGAACCAAGGAGGTGGAGGTTGCAGTAAACTGAGATTGTGCCATTGTACTCCAGCCTGGGTGACAGAGTGAGACTCTGTCTCCAAAAAAAAAAAGAAAAAATGCAGGTATAGTGATCCTTTCTTACAGGTAACATTTCCTTGAGTTACCTTGCTATGAAATTAACCCTGGTACAATACTATAACTAAACTACAAATTATGAATTTCTCCAGTTTTTCCACTATGTCCTTTTTTTGTTCCAGGATGTAATCCAGGGTACCATATTGCATTTACTTGTCATGTCTCCTCTCACCTGTGAAAAGTTCTTTGTTCCTTATTTTTTATGACCTTGACACTTTCAGGTATTTTATTGAATGTTTGGGTTTATCTAATATTTTCTCATAATTAGAAAGAGTTGTAGATTTTTTAGAAGAAAAGTCCTTTTTTATTTGCATGCTATAAAGAGGTACATGATATCAACATGACTTATCAATGGTGAAGTTAACTTTGATTGCATGGTTAAGGTGGCTCTGCCAAGTTTCTCCACTGTGAAGTTACTATTTTCCCCTTTCTACATTCTACTTATTAGACGTGAGTCACTAAATCTAGCCCATACTCAAAGGGAAGGAAATGAATCTCTACTTCCTGGAGAAGGGAGAATTGACATATATATTTTGGAATTTATCTATAAAGAAAATTTGTCTCAGGCGGGGCATGGTGGCTCATGCCTATAATCCCAGCAATTTGGGAGGCCAAGGCAGTTGGGTCACTTGAGCCCAGGAGTTCAAGACCAGCCTGGGCAACATGGCAAAACTCCATCTCTACAATAAATACAAAACATTAGCTGGTCATAGTGGCACCTGCCTGTAGTCCCAGCTATTTGGGAGGCTGAAGTGGGAGGATGGCTTGAGACAGGGAGGTTGAGGCTGCAGTGAGCTGTGAGTGTGTCACTGCACACCAGCCTGGGCAACAGAGCAAGACCCTGTCTCAGGGGGAAAAAAAAAGAAGAAGAAAGAAAAGAAAATTTGTAGAAAAGAAAATTTCTCTGTACTTCATATATTTATTTATATTGGCATGGACTCATGGATATTTATTTTATTCTTTGAGTTATAAGAATCATGATGGTTGGCTGGGTGTGGTGGCTTATGCCTGTAATCCCTGCACTTTGGGAGGCTGAGGTGGGCGGATCACCAGAGGTCGGGAGTTCGAGACCAGCCTGACCAACATGGAGAAACCCCGTCTCTATAAAAAAAAAAAAAAAAAAGCATCATGATGGTTATATATCATCCAATCCTTTCATTATTTTGTTGCTCAAATTGTTCTAGCCTTGCTCACTTGGAACTCTTGGTCCCTTTTGGCATGCCTGCATTTAAAAAAATTGATACATAATGATGTACATAGTTTTGCAGCAACCATTTTTTTCCATTTTCTTACTTTCTGGCATTACAAGGTGCTCCAAGCTCACCTTGTGTTTTCACTGCTTTACCCAAGAATCAGTTATTTCCCCAAGGAGTCCTGCTTTCTTTGATTGGAGAATGATATCTAGAATCCACTTTTCCGAGTGTTGGGTATTCTCGTTGCTACTGGGTTGTCATTGCTTCTAGGCCCTGTCAGTGAACAGTTGGGAATATTTACGTATATTTATGTATATATGTGTGTATACTAACCCATGCATATGTCCATATCTATGTTTGTGTACCTGTCTATCTGTATATATACTTTTAAAAAGAGTTTATCTCTGACTGTAATCCAACTGCTCAGGTTTTATTCTAACCTTCCCCCTTTTCTCATTGTCACTTTTATCTCTGACAGTGAGTAACTTGTTTATTTACATATTTGTTCAACCCAAGTATACAAGTAAAATAGTTTCAGAATCACCAATCTAGTCCCCTTTGAGAAATAACTTTATCAACTATAGTGTTTTGCACAGTTCTTTTTGTCTTTAGCCTTATAGAGTCTAGTCAAACACAACATTTTCCATTGTGTGTGAAATTTGTGACAGTTAAATACAAAAGAAAAAAACCCCATCATTTTCCAAAGTTACTTAGGTCAACTTCTTTTTTTTTTTTCTTTTCCTTCTTGATGGGCACATCTTAATATTTCCAATGCATTTCTACATGTGGCTTCTCCTTTTATCTATCATTGTTGGATCATGACATGTGAAGGTTGAACTGGTTATCTCAGGTCATATGATCAGCTGGATCATGATTAGAACTACTTTGGGCTTTGCTGGACCATACCACCTGTCCAGGAGTTGCTGTTTTCTTGGTGAGTCTGGGCTGCAAAGCCAGCTTTTGCAGAGAATGTCTGGTGAAAGGAGAAGGTGAAGTATGGCTAGGCAGCTCTCTATTTTTTGGTTAGGCAGAATTGTCAGATGTCAATGGGAAGGAAGATTAGAGATCTCATGGCTCAGCTCACTTTCCTTATAGATGGGGAAACTGAGGCCTAGAGAGGTGATGTACCTTGTCCAAGGTGAACTAGTTGGTTAGAGCCATGAGTGGGAATAGGATGCAAAATGCTGTGCTCCCATATCTGTGCTCTTCCCACCATACTGAATGAGCTACAGGGTCAAAGGGCCACAGGTCTGCAGAGAAAGACTCTTTGAAATTGTTTCAACAGGGCTGGGAGAATTTGCCATCATTCTCTAAATAGAAAGGTTCTTTCATACCTTAAGCATTCTGAAGTGGTCAGAGAGCTAATTAAGAAGTGCCTGATGGGTCTGGAAATTTGCTTCCCACATGTTGCAACAGTAATGATCTCATCTAAAAGTGGTGACTTGAGGGATGTTGTGAATTCCAGAGCTGCCATTTTTAAGTGTGTCATATCCTCTCTTAATTGTCACCCTCTAGCATCTACAAAGCTGAGGATAGTAGTGTCTGTCCTGTTCAGGTCTTGGAGTTATTTTAAGCCTCCTTACTTAACTGTGAGAAAGGAATCAAAGCTTTTTTATTTCCTTTTTTTTCTTTCTATCTGCTGGTTTCCTAATCTCCAGCATAGCGCATAGAACACAGTAGGAATTCAATAAATATTTATTGGATGAATGAATGAAGAATCATATGAGATCCTTCAGGTAAAAGCACACTGTCATCTCTTAAAGCACTATACAGATGTAAGGGACTGCTAATGGCATTAACTGACACTGAATTAGGGCAAGTTGCTTACCCTCTGTGGACTTCAGCATCGCATTTGCCATAGAAGATTGCTCCAGGCTCATCTTGCATTTTGGACTAAAGTTGATGATTTCTAAGGTCTTTTTCAGATCTGTAATTCAGTGTATGCTTATTATCAAGACTATTTGTGAGGATTTTCAGATGGTTTAGGATATAAACGTATCACACGCCGTCATAGACTAGAGCAGGGATAGCATGCTAAATTCTTTACACATGTGATTTCTAGTTGATTGGTAGTGGCTGCCTGGAATGCAATGTCGAGAAAACCTCGGAGGGTCAGTGGTATAGTGATGATTAGAATGATTGATTCGGGATGTCTGTCAGGAATACAGAATATCAGGTAGTTGCAAGCATGCCAAATATCTGCCATCTCTAACCTAGATGCTTGAAACAGTGTTGCCCTGGAATTTCTGGGAGCAATGTTATTATTTTCTTGATTTTGCATAATAATGGAGAGAGATTGCTTGGATGAAGCCAGGATTTCCTAGAGGTAAACAGATCCTTATAGACTTGTAGTAATACTTGTCACCCTTCTGCTTTTGATTGTCTCTTTTTTGAAATTTATCAGGCAAATAAAGATGAACATGTTCGATTGATGAATGAGAAGCACATCCAGGCCCAGGATTCCTTCTCCTACTCTGGGACTCAAGCAGATACATGGCTTCTGTTCTTGAGGAAATTGAGAATGTAGAAGGATGCAAACGTTCTAGACAAACACGAACACATTCACCCAATAAGTACATGTTGAACACCTACAGTATGCTAGGCAGGCCCAGGTAAATGGCTTGGCCCTAAAGACACAGGTGATATTTTCAGAATAAAAGTCTTCTCTCTTTCTCTGGTTTCCTTAACACTGGTAGTCAAACCATTGACTGATCAGTATGCGTGGGTCCATGAGTTTTCTGAATGTAACCATTGTTTTCCCCAGTCTACCCAAGTGATGAGGAAATAACAAGTTTTGGATCTGATTCCCAGAATTCTTGATAGAAATATACAAATGAGCCTCCTAAATCTCTCGTTGCACATGGAAAGCAAGCTAGCCAAGGAGAGACCTTCATGGATCATTAGGCACCGTCCTGCTGCTCAGTGTACTTTTAAAACCCAAGGAGGCCAGGAATGTGAGGATGTTCTCCTTCATCCTTGCCTACCTGGAAGTGTGGAAAGATCTCTGCGTATTGGTTAGGGGGTCATGGGTATTGTTCCCCTGCTGCCGTTTCTTCATGGCTGGCCAGAAATGTATCACAATGGAGGACTGACATGACAACCCCTGCCCTTTTCCTTCTAATAGTGGGTCCTCCTTTGCCCTAGTGACACGAGCTTCCATTTACCTTCCCTTGGGAATGGTCTTTCTCCACTGTCCGGGCAGTTCTTGAAGAGGCCACACCAACTAACTGAGTGATTACTTCAGGACTTGAAATAGCTTTTTTCCTGCCCCAGATATGACACAGTCACTTCCTCAATGGAGCCATCACTCCAAGAGGAACAGGATGTCCTTGTAACGGAGCCAGGAAGGTCACATGATCAGACAGCCGGGGGCCTCCTGGGACCTCGTTTCCCCTTAAGCTATTGGCAAGGACTAGTCTATGAAAGCCTGTCTATGAGAGGCCCTGGGCAAGCTATCCAAACCTACCCTCCTACAGGCTGTCAGTCCAGAGCAATTTCTGCAGGGAATAAACGTTTGATGAATGAATGACAAGCAGGGTGATTGGGGAAGATTTCTGTGGAATATCTTTGGTGACCACATAGAAATAAACCCAGCATGCACAGGCTTCCACACTAGGAGGTCAGGGAATCTCCATGTTCCCATTATCTTTGTCTTCATTGGCATCCTTAAAGGAGGTCATAAAGTTTGGACAAGCAGCCCAATTTGCTGATTGGGGAATCCCTTGGCATAGGCTGGAGCCAGCTAGCATAGAGAATGAGAAACAGGGAGGAAAGATTTTCCTTAGATTTCAGGGTCAGGCAAAAGAGAAAGATCTTTATGAAGGCTGAACCTGAACCTCAGCCCCAGCCCCAGCTCCAGACCCCCAGACCTCACAAACTCATGGTCAAGTTTTATTGGGAAGTGACTGAGCAGTGCAGGGGAAAATATGATTTAGGCATTTATGCAGGAGCAGGGGTTGGGGAGCTGAGAAAAGTCTTTAAGAGACCTAAAGAAGGGGAAAATTAGCTGAGTCAGAAGCCAACAAGAGGAACCTGAAGGAGAGGAACTTGGTGTGTAGAGTCACAGGCAGCCTCATGTTGGGAGAGAGAGTTGGGTATTTTTAAAATCTTTAATGTCTGGTGCCATGAAGGTCTTTAAGAGACATAAAGTAACTGTACATTTATTTCCTAAAACCTTCCAGTCAACTAAAAGTCACCTTTGGGATGAATGGGAGAATCCCTTTTAAATTGAATTAAGTTTAATTCGGTTTAAGACAGGGTTTCCCTCTGTCACCCAGGCTGGAGTGCTGTGGTGCCATCTTGGCACCCTGCAGTGGTGCAACCTCTGCCTTCCAGGCTCAAGTGATCCTCCTGCCCCAGCCTCCTGAGTAGCTAGGACTACAGGTGCAAGGGTGAGGTCACTATACTCAGCTAATTTTTACATTTTTTTTAGAGACAAGGTCTCACTATGTTGCTCAGGCTGTTCTTGAACTCTTGGGCTCAAGCCATCCTCCCACATCAGCCTCCCAAAGTGTTGGGATAGCAGGTGTGAGCCACCACGCCCAGCCAGAATCCCTAATCAGACTAGGAAAAACTTCCAGAATACCAGGAATCCAGAATGCCAGGAATTTTCCATGGCCATCTGGTCTTGCTGCTCAACCTCTTCTCTTTTCACCACGAGGACGATAGCAAATAAACCCAAAGGCTCCAGGGCTTTTGACCTATGGAAGAATTGAAGCTGGTCATCACAGGTAGGATTGCATAATTTCAGTTTATGTCTAGGACATGGAGGAAGTTACCTGGCCAGATGGTGGACATCAGGGTTGCATTGGGTAGAGTGTACATTTGCAGTCAATAGAGTTCACTCTAGCAAGTTTAAGAAGGGGTTTATTTGGGGTTATTGGGAAGATCACAGAATTGTCAGAAGGGCTGAAGGAACAAGCTCTAAGCTGAACTTCCATGAACAGTTTCCAGAGACACACTGCAGGATTGGGTTGATAAGGAGTTGTTACCACTGCCAACCATGAACCAACCATGCTTGTCTCTGCTGCAGGCAAAGAGCTGCCACTGCCACCTCCAGCCCTAGACACCTGCTGCACCTGCTACCATCTGGGCCTGCACCCCTTCTGTTTCCTCATGTAGCTCACTTCCAAAGCAAAGTCTCATGTGGGTGCATCTAAATGGCAAAACCTAAGCCACGTGTCTCTACCCAGCAGCAAGATAGCTGAGAAACATCTACCCACACACATATGCAGAGAGACACAAATTCAATGTGAATATCCTTAAAATGTGGAGAGATTATGCAAAGGCTTTTGGAAGTCAAGAATGACAGATATCTACTACAAGATGTCTGTGAACTATGACCTGAGATGCTCAGGAAAAGGTGGTCTATGGAAGGTGCCCCACTGTGTGGGTGAAGTCAGAGTCCCTGGTGGACTGCTGTCAATAGCATTAAGCTCAGTTTTTCTTAGGCAAAATAGAGAAGTAAGAAATATTTGTGTTCTAGGTTCTTCACTCAACCAAGCAAAACTGTTATTACCATTTATTTTTAAGATTCTTTCAAAAAGATTTGAGTCAACCAGGGTATTGTTTTGCATACTAAGTACTAGTCAGTTCTGGGCATCATGAAAGACACAGTTACCCACATGACCTCTGGTCTTGATGGGGAGCCATGAAAACACACTAATGCCATTGTTGTAAACATACCAAATCCTATATGATGAGCACCAAATTAATGGCATGGACAAGTGATCGTGTTGCTCAGAGGAGAGCTGTGGTTTGGGGTAGTCAGGATAGCTTTTTGGAAGAGGCAGGACCAGAGGTAGGTCTTGAACAATGGGTGGGATTTAGACAGACAGTGAAGAGGAAAAAGCAGTCCTAGGGGGTAGAAATGAGGTGAGTGATGCCTGGAGTGATGGAGGGTGTGACTGTAAATGAGCTCCATGGGGGTGGACAGTCAATTCTAAGTCTAGAAATAGTGCAGGGTTTGAATAGAAGCATTGTAGATGAAAACAACCAAAACTTGAATTGGGATCATATTTTGGAGAATCTTGGTTGCCCCATGAATTAGTCAGGACTGTTTTACTTTCAAGTGATAGAAATTCACTTCAAATTTACTTAAGATAAAATAGAATTTATCATTTCATCTAATTAAAAAGCCCAAGGGCATGAGTATGACACATGGCTGGATCCAGGTGCTCAAAAGATGTCATCAGGGCTCAGTCTCTCTCCATCTCTCAGCTCTGGCTCATCTACGTCGGTTTCATTTCCCAGCAGGCTTTCTCCATGTGGTGGTCCCTGGCAACTCTAGGTTTACATCATCTCAGTTCGGCAATCTCTTGCCAAACACTTCCAGAAGAATTCTCAGAATTCTTAGGACTGAGGCTGGTTGATTGGCTTAGTCTGGGTCATGAACAGCTATCCTCTAACCCTCCTGGAGCTATAACCATGGCCAGAGGAATGTGGGCTTTCTCACTGACAAGGTGTGGGACATGGCCCAAGAGGGCAAGTTCATCTCCACCCCAACCACATGGAGGAATGGCCACTGTAGCAGATGCTTTCAGTGCCCCATCCTTATCCCCTTGGTCCTTACTGTTTCAGTGGATGCTGGCTTAAATTTTCTAATGTTAACACCCTCATGTCTTTGCCTGAGGGCTTTCTCTCACCACCAGAGCCCACCATGAACACATTCAAGAAAGGCCAGAAGTGCCAGGGAGTTAACATCTCATAGGAGCAGTTCTCAGCAAATGGCTGATGGAGTTGGAAGATAAATACCCCCTCAGTTAACCAACCTACCTACCTTCCTCCTTCCCTTCCTCCCTTCCTCCCTCCCTCCCTCCCTCCCCCTCCCTCCCTCCCTCCCTCCCTCCCTCCCTCCCTCCTTCCTTCCTTCCTTCCTTCCTTCCTTCCTTCCTTCCTTCCTTCCTTCCCTCCCTCTCACAGAGTTTTGCTCTTGTTGCCCAGGCTGAAGTGCAATAGTGCAATCTTGGCTCACTGCAACTTCCACCTCCTGGGTTCAAGTGATTCTCCTACCTCAACCTCCTGAGTAGCTGGGATTACAGGCATGCACCACCATGCCTGACTAATTTTCTATTATTAGTAGAGACAGGGTTTCACCATGTTGGTGTGGCTGGTCTTGAATTCCCGATCTCAGGTGATCCACCCATTTCGGCCTCCCAAAGTGCTGGGATTACAGGCGTAAGCCACCGTGCCCAGCCCAAATACCCCAATTTTCTTGTCTTGGGTGAGATGGCTCTGTGGCTCATGTTCTACAGTGTTTCTCAGAGTTCCTCAGTAGGATTCAGTTCCAGTTGCTCAGTGTGGTCACTTGAATGATGACACACTCTGCCTTGACTTCCTTCTTCATCTCACTTTCCTACTTCCCTACTGGTATTTCCCAGAATTTCCTCCCAGATAAACTACTCACACTTGAATCTGTCTAAAGGTCTGCTTTTGGGGAATCCAAATTATTCCATATTTCCCAATGGAAGACCATGTGCTGTCGCCAGGTTAAGGGAAAATGGATACTGGGTAGGTAAAAGCAATGAATATCAGCCTCTCTTGGTTAAAAGATTTGGGATTTTTTGTTTTTCTTTTTCTTTTTTTTTTTTTTTTTTTTTTTTTTGCCTAGGACTCTATTTGTCCGCCTCTTCCTAGAGATAGGCAGGGAGTCCATTGACGGGAAGGCCACAGCTTCTTCACTGTAGCAGTCTAAGACCTGGTGCACAGCAGATGCTAAAACAATATTTGTTGTACTGAATTGAATTTTATAGGCAATAAAGAGTCATTAAAGAATTTTGTGAACTCAGAACTGGAAGAAGGTGTTTTGTTTGTTCACTAAGATTCCATAACCTGGTGTTAGTATGGAGGATACATTGGGGAAAAGGAGGATGGAGAGACTCATTCAGAGGCAATCACAGTAGTTTGGGCTTGAGGTGATCAGAGTTGGGACCAGGTAGTGGATCCAGTAGTGTGAAGGAAAGGTCGGAGGGGTGAGGCTGTGTATTGGTGGAATATGGGCACAAGATGAGACCATGCGTTGGCAAGGAGAATGATAATTTCTTCAGGAGTTGCTCATCTGGCCAGGACATAGCAGAGTTGCCCAGTTTCCTACTGTTAGGGGATATATAGAATTTATACCATAGTTGTTCTGAGGAGAGTGTGTGTGTATGTTGGTGGGGAGTGGTAGCTGGAAAAGGAGGTATCTAAAGGAGTTGTCTGTTTGTTTTAAGGTCTGTGATGGTTAGGGTTTTTAAAAAAATTTATTTATTTTACTTTAGGTGCATACTATATCTGGCATTTCTCCCCATGTTATCCCTCCCCACCCCCTGCTGTCTCTCCCCTACCCCCCCAACTGCCCCCAGTGTGTGATGCTCCTCTCCCTGAGTCCACATGTTCTCGTTGTTCAACGCTCACCTATGAGTGAGAACATACCATGTTTAATTTTCTGTTCTTTTGTCAATTTGCTGAGAATGATGGGTTCCAGATTCATCCAAGTCCCTATAAAGGACACGAACTCATCGTTTCTTATGGCTGCATAGTATTCCATGGTGTATATGTACCACATTTTCTTTGTCCAGTCTATCATTGATGGGCATTTGGGTTGGTTCCAGGTCTTTGCTATCGTACACAGGGCTGCAATGAACATACGTGTGTCTTTATAGTAGAATGATTTATAGTTCTTTGGGTATATACCCAGTAGTGGGATTGCTGGGTCAAATGGAATTTCTATTTCTAGATCCTTGGGAAATCACCACACTGTCTTCCACAATGGTTGAACTAATTTATACTCCCACTCTTACACCAGTGTAAGAGTGTTCCTATTTTTCCACATCCTCTCCAGCATCTGTTGTCTCCACAAAGCTCATGTGTTGGAAACTTAATCCCCAATGCAACACTGTTGGGAGGCTAACAGGAGGTGATTAGGTTATGAGGGCTCTGCCCTCATGAATGGATTAGTGCCTTATCATAGGTGTGGATTAGTGGTCATGGAGGTAGGTTTCTGATAAAAGGATAAGTTTGCTCCCTCCTCCTCTCTATGTTGCATGCTCACTTGTTCTTCCACCTTCTGCCATAGGATGATGCAGCATGAAGGTCCTTGCAAGATGCCAGCACCATGCTCATGGACTTCCCAACCTCCAGAACCATAAGCCAAATAAGCTTCTATTGTTTATATATTACCCAGTCTGTGATATTCTGTTATAACATCAGAAAATGGACTAACACATACTACCTGTCAGATTACATTAAAGGATTCAAAATGTGTTTCTGTGTTCTTTGGGAGACGTAAACAAGAGTTTCAAAATTTCCCTAAACCAGCCTGCAGTACCCAAGGGGCCCTCTTTAATGCTGGGACTGAGTGTAACCAGAGTTTCAGCTTTTCTGCTTCTAAAGAGCCCATCCACTGAAGAGCCTGAAGTCCTCTGAAATTCTGCTGGATCTTGCTGGGATTGTTTTTAGAGACTTTCACAGATGAACAGCAGCGTCACCTCAGCTCCTCTCCTGGAGTTGACCCTGACCCCTGACAGCAGCAGCCTCTTGTCAGCTCTTGTGATGCTTGGAGATGACCTCTCAGAGCCCTGGTTGGACAGGAGGTGGATGGATTTGTTTAGGCCAGGTGTGGCGGTGGGTTGGAATAGGAAATTTTGATCTGTCTGTGTGCTCCCTCCCATGTAGCCTTGACTCGGAGGTGGTTCAGCATCATATCAGTATAAGGCTTTGGCTATGAGGAAAAAGGGAAATTATAGGAAGGCCATCAGGGGTTCACAGAGTTGATGGGGGTTAGAGAAGCAGGCTTGGAAAGTGGCCATGAGTGAGGCACAAAGCACAAAGGCCTTTTAACTGGGTCAGCCTGACCCCAAATTGCTTCCCCTGCTCCAGGCTCCCAGCACACTGTCACCACTGCCATCAGACTTACCACCTCTTCCTCAGATGCCCCTGAACTGGCCCTTTGCTTTGGTCACTCATTCCAGTCTTAAAATCTCTGGTAGGAATGGCTGATTGGCTGAGCCTAGGTCCCATGCCCAGGCCTGCTTGTTGTGGCGGAGGCCAAAAAGAGAATCTCCTCATTTCCATTTCTGGAGGTGGCTGGAGATGGGGAGGGACTGCATTTCTCCCATACCGCACAATGGGGAGTTGTCCCAGATGATAGAGGGAGTTAATGCTGGACAATCAAAAACTCCTGATGGATTTCTACTTGAAGAGCATCTGGGGCAGGTTTGATGTTGTACACACAGCAGACTCTACCCACTTCTTCATTTGTGGTGCCTGGTTGGAGAGTGAGGAAACCAGGCACCACCATTATAAATCCTGACCTCATCACGGAACACCTGATGGTTCTGGAGATAAGCACCTGCTGTCTGGGCCTCTTGGTAGCTGCCCTGGGGCTGGTGAGGGCTGGAGCAGATCCACAGCCAGACACTTTACCAGGCAACTGGAAGAGAGGCTAAAAACATGGAGCTTCCAGCCTTCCTCACGTGTCAGTCTGGGAGGAGCACGGCAGAGGATAATTCCAGGAGTTAACTGGCAAAGGAAGAGGCATGATTACTCGTACTGGGGAGCCAAGACCATGCCCTGGATGATACTTCCTGTTTCCCAGTAACAAGCAATTAACATTTGCATGAGGTTCTTATTTCTTAGGCATCTTCCTATATATTTGACAAAAACAAAAAAAACAAAAAAAACGGTGTTTTTTTTGTTTGTTTGTTTTTTGTTTTTAGGTGGAGTCTCACTCTGTCGCCCAGGCTGGAGTGCAGTGGCGCTATCTCGGCTTATAGCAACCTCCATCTCCCCAGTTCAAGTGATTCTCCTGCCTCAGCTTCCTGAGTAGCTGGGATTACAGGCACTTGCCACCACGCCCAGGTAATTTTTATATTTTTAGTAGGGACAGAGTTTTACCATGTTAGCCAGGGTGGTCTCAAACGCCTGTCCTCAAGTGATCCTCCCACCTTGGACTCCCAAAGTGCTGGGATTACAGGTGTGAGTGACGGCACCCAGTTAAGAAAAGGGTTTTAAATGGTGAGATAAAAATATAGTAAATGTTTTCCTTAGGTTTGAATGAGATCATACAAGATGGGATCTTCTTGAGGGCAGGGACCACCTTTTACTTGCCTTTGCATCTCTGGTGTATATCATAATAACTGGTGGATGATGCCAAGTGCTCAGTAACTGTTTATTGGATGAATGAAGACTAGCAATTATTTGAGAGTCAATGTCATTAAGCTGATACTTAGGGGCAGGTTGAGCAGTTGTGGTTGGGCTACTTGGTTGAGAGAAGGCTGAAATTCTTCAAGATATGGGACTTATTGAGGAGTTAGGTTGCAGAATGAGCACTCCAGGCTGAGGGGTGATTTCTGTGTGTTCACCAACCTCCATTTCCTTTTCCTTTTGGGCACCTGGCTAGATTACATTTCCCAGCATCTCTTGTAGTTTGGTGGGGGCAGGTGACTCAGTTCTGACCAGTGGGATGCAGGTGAAAGTGCCATACACCACCTATAGTCCAGGTTCCTAAAAGTGTCCCCTGTGATCTGTCACTCTCTCTGGTCTTTCATCATGCTGGCTGTACACTGAGGATGCAGTGGGGGATTCCAGGCCTTAGGAGATAACACAGCCGCTAGGGAAACGGCTTGGGTCCCTGAATGACTATATGGAGTAGAGTGCCTCACCTTTGGTTTCTCATTGATCTGTGACGGAAGTGAGAAATTAACCTGTACTGCATTAAGCCACTGATTTTTTCGGTTGTCTCAGAGAGTGGTCATTAGCTACACTACTATAGGACAACTCTTTTTTTTTTTTTTGAGATGGAGTCTCATTCTGACACTCAGACTGGAGTGCAGTGGCACAATCTCAGCTCACTGCAACCTCCGCCTTCTGGGTTCAAGCGATTCTCCTGCTTTAGCCTCCCAAGCAGCTGGGACTACAGGTGGTCATCACCACGCCAGGCTGATTTTTGTATTTTTTAGTAAAGACAGGGTTTCACCATATTGTACAGGCTGGTCTCAAACTCCTGACCTCGTGATCCACCCACCTCGGCCTCCCAAAGTACTGGGATTACAGGTATGACCCACTGCACCTGTCCTCAGGACAACTCATTTTAATCTGGGGAGGGAGAGAGTGGAGCTAAGCGTTACCAGTTATGGTAGAGGCCTGGCTGCAATTTTCCTCCCCTAAAGTGAAAACAAACAGATGTGCTTACAGACATAGAGGAGTTAGGAGAGAGAAAGTCGATTGTCATGGAGGACTTGGGACCCTTCTAAGCTGGAAGGTTTTAGGGTGACAGGGATATCCAAGTAGGTGTTCTGTGGAGCAGTCCTGAGATTTGGTTAGAATTTTTACTCAGAGAAGTGGTGACTGAAGCCATAAGAGACAGCCTACTTGAGGAAGAGCTTTCGAAGGGAAAGTGGTGTGGTGCCCAGGACTGAGTCCTGGTGACTTTCCAGAATTAGGAGGTGGCAGGAGAGGGAGGAGGAGCTGGTGAAAGTGCCATCTGAACAGTAGGAGGAGATGCCTGTAGAGACACACAAGCCAAGGGTGGAGGAAGATTCCAGTAGGAGATGAGGATCCCAATAGAAGAGATCAGACCTTGGATATTCAAGGGACTCAGAAAGGACCTTTTCTTCTCCAAGGACCGAGATGAATGGAGAGAAAAGGCCACATGTGAGGGTGGAAGTAGGGAGGAGATATGAGGAGAAACCAACCTTCTCTGCAACCTAACAGCTGCTGCCTCATGATTGGCAGGCGACTGTATCATTGTAGCTGGGTGATCTTGCTTTGCTATGGCTGGAAACTGAGCTCTCCGGGCATTGCTCTGAGTGATTTGCACCAGTGGGTAGGGAATGGGGGAGTTGCTCTTGTATTCTGGTGTCTGGGGCCTGAGATAGGGGAGAGAGGAGGGCAAAGGAGGGGTAGCATGAGATCCCTGTGAGCAGAAAGGGACCAGGACTCAGCTGAACTTGGGTATAATTGCATGACTTAGCTCAATTTGGGTATAGCAGCTAATGTGACCTCGTCTTGTATGCAGAATCTGGTGAGGTGACTGACACAAGTTAAACTCCGCAGTTCCTTTGGCCATATGGGTATATAACACAGGCAGGCTGTTCTACCATAGACCCGCCATGTGGGTTTGGGCATACTTAGTTTTACTAAGCTTTACTTTCTTTATCTGTAAAATGGGCCTTAAATAATTCCTACCTCAAAGGACCATTGGTAGTATTAAATCCAGTAACATTAGATAGTGCATATGAAACACCTGATGCAGAGTAAAAGACTCGTGAAGGTAGCTCAGTCTTATTTTATAGCTTGACTTTAGGAGCTCTGACATTTTGCATAGAATTTTGCCTTGTACAAAAAGCTTTCACATATGTTATATCAAAGAATCCTTTGGCTCTGAGCTTTCATCCTTTTTAAAAATTCACACAGTAGTGGGGGCATGCTGATTTTAGAAAGGAAGAAATCTGTAGTGGCTCCAAGTAACATCTTCTTCTTCTTTTTTTTATTTTTTTTTTGAAGTGGAGTCTTGCTCTTGTTGCCCAGGCTGGAGTGCAATGGCGTGATCTCAGCTCACTGCGACTTTCACCTCCTGGGTTCAGGCAATTCTCCCACCTCAGCCTCCCAAGTAGCTGAGATTACAGGGGCCTGCCACCATGCCTGGCTAATTTTTTTTGTATTTTTAGTAGAGATGGGGTTTTGTCATGTTGGCCAGGCTAATCTCGAACTCCTGACCTTGTGATCTGCCTGCCTCAGCCTCCCAAAGTGCTAGGATTACAGGCATGAGCCACCATGCCCAGCCTCCAAGTAACATCTTCTAAGATCCAG
This sequence comes from Cacajao melanocephalus, assembly GCA_963573385.1. Taxonomy (NCBI): domain Eukaryota; kingdom Metazoa; phylum Chordata; class Mammalia; order Primates; family Pitheciidae; genus Cacajao; species Cacajao melanocephalus. The sequence goes on along the minus strand of CAUYLG010005986.1, from coordinate 38,378 downwards.
TTAAGTAGGAAAGAGAGCATCTCTTTCCCCACAGACCAAAGTTCAGGCCTGTCAATGATTCATATGGACCTTGATTCTATCCTCCAACCAATCGCTGTGCTGTGGTGAGGAGAATGGAGTGTGGAATGTGTTGATTGGTTGAGTCCCAGGTCATGTGCTCCACCCTGGATCCAGGAGAGGCCTCCATCTGAAGCTTTGGGAGTGGGAGTGGGGTACCGTGTTCTCTAAGGGAAATCAGGAAATTATTCCCAAAAATAGCATGCATGGAAGTTGGATAGCAACAACAGCAGATATTCCTGAGCCTCAACGCTTGTCCAGAAGGATGGGGTCTCCATTAGGTTCTCCTATCATGTGCTTTCCTGTTCCTCCAGTACCTAGTACCATTAACAGTCTTTTTTTTTTTCTGTTGTTTTTTTTTTTTTTTTTTTTTTTGAGACGGAGTTTTGCTTTTCCTGCCCAGGCTGGAGTACAATGGTACGATCTTGGCTCACCACAACCTCCTCTTCCCAGATGCAAGCAATTCTCCCTGCCTCAGCTGCCCAAGTAGCTGGGATTACAGGCAGTGCCATCACACCTGGCTAATTTTGTATTTTTAGTAGAGCCGGGGTTTCTCCATGTTGGTCAGGCTGGTCTTGAACTCCTGACCTTAGTTAATCTGCCCCGCCTTGGCCTCCCAAAGTCCTGGGATTATAGGCGCGAGCCACTGTACCCAGCCACCATTAACAGCCTTTAGATCTCAGCTTTGGGTAAAGGCTGAAAAATATCACAGCTGCAGCTGCCTTGACATCAGAGAGCGTAACAGGACAAGGGTCTGGTATACAGAGGGATAAAGGATGTGACCTGGGGTCTGTCGTAAACATTTTTGAGGCAATTATGTGTGTCAGGCTCTGTGTTAAGTGCTTTCTGGAGGAGCCCATTTTATTATCCTCATGGCCACTGCCAAAGCAGGCACTGGCACTAATTTCCACATTGCAGGGGGGAAAACTGAGGCATGCTCACAACGGTTAAGATTTTGTTCTTTTATTGGTAGAGATGGGGTTTCACCATGTTGCCCAGGCTGGTCTTGAACTCCTGCCCTCAAAGGATCCTCCCACCTCTCAGCCTCCCAAAATGCTGAGATCACAGGCGAGAACCTCTGCCTGGCTGTAAGGTTAAGAGATTTTCCCACTCAAGGAAAATTTGCCAGTAAGTCCCAGTAAGTGCCAGATCAAGAATTTGATCTGAATCATTTGGTTTTTAGACTTCCAAAGACTGACAACCCAGGGGAAACTGAGGTAACACTGACTGTTGGGAGAGGAGCCCCTCAGAAGCACACACATAGGACTGCTGTTGGTTTGAGGCAGCTGGAAACAATCTTTAATACACAGACCTCAGGAAAACCAGTGACTCCTTTGCCGCAGGTGAGGGAGGGCCTTCTGGGAAATTCATTTGAATCACACCAACTCTCTCTAAGGTAGAGATGGATGATGGCAACCCACCCCCTCCTCCCTTCCCCGTCACTTCCTGCTCTGTGTTAAGGCACAGCCAGACTTCCTAGTGAACCTCCTACTCTCGAATGAGCCTTCTTGCCTCTGGAGGGGCTGGTGGCTGTCGCTCCGTGGTGGTGGCCTCTCATCCCCTCACCCTCCTTGATTATTTTCCCTTAGCCTCTGACATATACTGTTTCTCAGTGGAATGGAAGCTCCAGAAGAACAGGGTTTCACTTCGTTCCGAGTTGTTTTCCTACTGCCTAGAACAGTACTTGGCACATAGTAAATGCTAGTAAATATTTGTAGAATGCACGCCTGTTTTCGAGGCACTGTGCAAACTCTGCCTATACATTATCTCACTGAATCCTCAAAGGCCTGTGGTTTGCCCACACTGGGCCTTAGAACAAATTTCATTGGGTAGAGTGGAGGCCTGAGCTCCCCGCCCGCTCCCATTCCCCTAGCAGGCTGGTGTAAGGAGTACTAATGAAAGACCCACCAGGGTTAATAGGCTGTGAAATTCACAAGGCCAGATGTGCAGGGGGCTTTCACCCTGGCTGCTGTGAAGGGCGCCATCTGATCACGGCAGCTTCACAGCTTCCTTAGTATGAAAGTCTTTGCGGGTACAAGGCAATCACAGCTCCCAGGACCTTCTTTTCAGAAATTTGCAACATGCCAAAGAGGAGAGAACTGCTTGTAGAGGATCTGGAGGGACGCTGGGGTGGGAGATTTGAGGCCAGTGGGTGTGGGGAGAGGGCCTTTTTGGCCTTCTTTCCTCTCCTCCTCCACGCTTGCTCCTGGCTTCTACCACCTCTGGTTAAGAGGGATGAGGGCTTTGGCCTGGCCAGAAGTTGCCCCAGGGAGAACTAGGGCGCTATGCCCAGCTCTCAGCGAACGGGAGGCTCCTTTCCCTGGCCTTTTTAGATGACAAGAGGAAAATTTCACTACGTCTTACCCCAAGAGCTAATATAGCCGTATATAAAACTACAAAGTTGTTTTTTTGTTTTTTTTTGAGACAGAGTTTCACTCTTGTTGCCCAGGCTGGAGTGCAATGGCACGATCTCGGCTCACTGCAATCTCCACCTCCCAGGTTCAAGGGATTCTCCTGCCTCAGCCTCCTGAGTAGCTGGGATTATAGGCATGCACCACCACGCCTGGCTAATTTTGCATTTTTAGTAGAGATGGGGTTTCTCCATGTTGGTCAGGCTCGTCTTGAACTCCCAGCCTTAGGTGATCCACCTGCCTTGGCTTCCCGAAGTGCTGGGATTACAGGTGTGAGCCACTGTGCCCAGCCTAAAAGTACTAAGTTTTAAATAGATCTTACATAATGGTGATACATATGATATATTTAAAACTTTGGGGGCAAACAGTAGCCTCGAGTGGCTAACTTGATTTCTGGGATGAATATCTATGCTTCTGGAAAGGCAGCAAAAGTGACCTGCCATGCAATACAGCCCCCTTTCCCACCTCCTTCCCAATTTTATCTGTAGTTTTCTTTTCTTTTCTTTTTGAGATAGAGTCTCACTCTGTCACCTAGGCTGGAGTGCAGTGGTGTTATCTCAGCTCACTGCAACCTTCCAGGCTAAAGCGATCCTCCTACCTCAGCCTCCACAAGTAGCTGGGACCATAGGCACGTGCCACCATACCTGGCTACTTTTTTCTCTTTTTGGTAGAGATGGGGTTTTGCCATGTTGTCCAGGATGCTCTCGAACTTGTGAGCTCAGATGATCCACCCGCCTCAGCCTCCCAAAGTGCTGGGATCACAGGCATGAGACACTGTGCCTGGCCTTACTGCAATTTTCTTTTCCCTGGCTTGATCTTCCAATTCACTACTCATTGAAAGTAAACTTCCTCTCACTCAGTCTACTTGCTTTTTGGTTGATTAACAAGCCTACAACAAATATGTATTAAAGACCTTCTGAATGTACAGCCATGCCCACAACAGTGGGCAAGGCAGATGAAACCTCTGCCCTCTCGGAGCTTATAATCTAGTGGCAGAATCATTTCCCAAGCCCACAAGGCAGACCTAGTTCTGCGTTCTTGGTGTATCCTGGTTTAACCTCTAGACGTATGTGGCAGAAACACATCCACAACTTGTTAGAATTATAAAAATGTAACATAACCATCCGGAGGCCCTCCTCCCCATCCATAGCACCCCACACAACTCTCCTCCCTTCCTATTTTATCCTGGAGATTGCATTTCTGTGCTATGAATACCAGTACTTAGGAGGGGCTTTTTCTTACTGTTGTGTGGCCAAGACTAGCAAACATTCTCAGGGGCCACCCAGTGCTATCTGCTTCAAGAGGGTGGACACTGAGGACAAATCCATCCTCACCCTTGTGCCAGGCCTGCTCTCGGGGCCTCCAGGGGTATAGAGTGGGCAGGCAGGGCCAGACAGAATGACCAGCCTGGTGACCCCTCCAGCTTTTCCTACAGGCAGTGCACACTCCTCTGTGGATTTGCTGTGTGGTTTGGACACACTCCCCAAGTATTCTGCCTTTTGTTATGATACCATCATCTGTTTCCTCATAGTTTCGGGTCTGGACCTCACTGTTTATACTCAGCATCACAAAGCCCGTAAGCCTGTGTATACAGGAGGCCACCAAATGTTTGGAGAAAGAGAAGGGAGGTGAGAGTGTGCAGACATCTGCCTATGTGGGAAGTGGATTCTCCTCTCACCTAGGAAACAGGTTTGAGATTCCCAGCCCTGGGACTGGTGTTCCAGGGCCTACATGCACATGATGGCAGTGTAGAGTGACTCAGGACTGGTTAAGGGTGAAATCCTGGACATTCAGCCTGGAAGGGATCTTTGATAAATCTAGCCTGACCCTTCCCTTCCACAGAGTATTATGAGATTTAGAGTGGTGAGGTAACTTACCCTCAGCCACACAGTCAGTGGAAGAGTGTGCCTTAATTCATTATATTTCTATTTCTATTTTCTTTTATTATTTTATTTTATAACAGAGATGGGGTCTTGCTGTGTTGTCCAAGGCATTCTTGAACTCCTGGCCTCAAGTGATCCTCCAGCCCAGGCCTACCAAAGTGCTGAGATTACAGGCTTGAGCCACCATACCTGGCCAATTCACTGCATTTCCATCCTCATTTTCTATTTAACCCATCAATAGTAATTTGATTTTATACAAATACATGTCTACATTTCATGATCAAAAGTATAGGCAATATTTTATTAAAATGTTTGAATATCCTAATAGCCTACAAAGAAAAGAATATAACTTTTCCCAAAGCCTATATCACATCCCCAGAGGGATCTTACAACCTGAGGCTTCTGAGTACAAATCCCAATATGCAAAGGTCAGGTCCCGCTGACCCTGTCCTACCAAATAGTGCTTTAATACTTGAACCAACTCTCACACTTTGTAGCTCTTTGTGGGGTATGTGTGTACATCTTTGTGTGTGTGTGTGTGTGTGTGTGTGTGTTTGCACACAGAGGCATTTTTGTTGTAATAATACTTGTTGCACCAATATTTCAAATGAATACAGAAGTGACCATGTCTGGAAGAATCTGCTCAGGCATTAGACATTGTCAGTGGTGGTCAGTGTTCCCAATGCTTGCTTTTTTTGCATATATAGATGACACTGGATAGGAAAAGCCTAGCTTTCTGTACCAGAAGCTCAATTATAAAGTGGTTGTTGGAACAGGGAATACATAGTCTGATAAAGATACTGTGATTATATATGATGGCAGCGTGGTTTAGTTAATCCTTGAAACTGCTTAAGTCTATATATAGTTGAAATACTGCCCATTTGGACTTAATGCAAGTATGAAACTGTCTTTTTCACCATCAGTGCTTAAATGGGAAAATTATAAAACTAAGTGAGGAATCATTTGTAATGATCATGAATGCTGGTGGTTGGGGGGAGCAGCTTTTATTGGAAGTGGAGGTAGGTGGCGACTTTGCGAGGGTGAGTTGAGATATTCTGAGGGCTTTGGATGGGGATAGTCCCTGATCTTGAGTGTGGTTCATTTGACTTTTATGCTTTGCCTTTTTCTTCCTTCTCTTAGGCATCATTAGCTCCACTGTTAATCAGATGTGATTAGTGTTGGGGATTTTGTTCACAAATAGAATAGAGTGAAGGAAGAAAAGGGAAACATTTTTCCTCTTGAGATCACTAGGTGTGCGTTGGAATACAGCAGACAAAGAAACTGCCTGTCTATAGAATCATAGATGCCCTAGGGTGAGATTATTTCTTGTGGGGAGGAGAAAGGAAGCAGGAGAGAGCTGATGCACAGGTTCGCACATGCAGCTTACACCCGGTGGTCTGTGGGGGTCACTAATAGTGCAGAGCTCTGCAGGCTCCCTGTGACGATGAGAGTGAGAGTCACCCAAATCAGCCTGTCAACACCATTCCAACAGCCCAATCCCGTGGAAGAAATATCCTGCCAGCCAGAAGGAATGATCTGATTGCCCTGACATTTTCCCCAAACCTGGACACAGCTGGGCCCCAGAACAACTTCATGGACCCAAATCCCAGAATCCTTCAAGGCATCTGGGGGAGTGGGTGGGAAGAGAGGGACTTAGAAATTTTGAGTGAAGCCTGAGCTCCACTTGTCTGAAGGCAGTACTGTATGTGAGAGAGAGCTGTTTGTAGATGGGCCCATTAGGCCTCGAAAAGGGGAAAAGGAAAGAACTTGACATTAAAAGTGTTCCCTGTAAGAGAAGAAAGGGGATGGTGGAGAAGAGGCATGGTCACTTCCCTGTACCACCCACCGGGGACATTGAGCCTGCCCTGGCTTAGCTAAAGTTAAAGCAAATGGAACGGTGAACTGGCAGCACAAAATCTGGTTGGGGAGTAAACAACCACAGACTCATTCATTGTGCTCCTGATGCTTATAAATACTTGGCTTAGGGAATTAAAGGTTGATGAAGATTATCTGGAGGTTTATGCAGTCTACCCAGCCCCTTAGTTCTTAAAATTTATCATTGAATCACATCAGCTGCAGGTTGGAACCATGTAGTTTCAGTCTTCTGTGGAGATGCTTTTAATCAACTATGTGTACACACACACACACACACACACACACACACACACACACACACATATATACTTTTAAATAGAGATGGGGGTCTCTCTGCATTGCTCAGATTAGTCTCAAACTCCTGAGCTCAGGTGATCCACCCACCTTGGCCTCCCCTAGCGCTGGGATCACAGGCATGAGCCACCGCACCTGGTCGTGTTTTGTTTGTTTGTTTTTCGAGACAGGGTCTCACTCTGTTGTCCGGCTGGAGTACCGTGATGCAATCACAGCTCACTGCAGCTTCAACCTCCTTGAGCTCAGGTGATTCTTGCACCTCAGCATCCCCCAAGTAGCCGAGACCACAGACGTCCACCTCCATGCCCAGCTAATTTATATATTTTTTGTAGAGATGGGGTTTCGCCATGTTGCCCAAGCTGGTCTTGAACTCCTGACTTCAAGTGATCTGCCCACTTTGGCCTCCCAACGGGCTGATATGACAGGCATGAGCCACTGCGCCCTGCAAGAGATATTTTAAGAGACAAAATTATGGGACTCCTTGCTATATTTATGGTTAGAGTGTTGTTTTCTTTATGGGGATCAATGGAAGAAATTTCTCTTTTTTCGTTTCAGGAATAGTTATGCTTCTCCTAAACAACTGGATTTTACTTATGGACACCGTAAACCACACAGCTGACCTGGTTTCCTTTTTATTCTTTTCTGCTGTACCCACTAGGAAGTTCGTATTTATTGAAGTTACATCTTGAGCAAATGTATAGACTTTCACAACCTGCAGAGCCAAAATGTCGCCCGTAGCATCTTCATCTTACTTTTTCTTTCTTGCTCCTCTTTTTCCTTTATTTTATTTACCTATTGTTAAACGAAACAAAAGGAAACCAGGTCAGTTGTATGGTTTATAGTGTCCATAAAGTAAAATACCGGTGTTTAGGAGAAGCATAACTATTCCTGGAACGAAAAAAGAGAAATTTCTTCCATTGATCCCCATAAAGAAAACAACACTCTAACCATAAATATAACAAGGAGTCCCATAATAGTGAGACCCTATCTCAATTAAAAAAAAAAGGAGTAGAAAAACAAATATATACATATGTATTTGTGTATATGTATATATGCACTCTGGGGTAGAGCATAGGTGGGATTCAGAGCATAGGACGTGATCCAGGGTCTTCCTGGGCCTGCTTCCCCACCGGACCAGCTGGAGTCCAAATTGCGAAGAGGGAGAAGGGAAAAGATTGTTCCGGTTCCTTCAGCCATCTTTTTTTTTTTTTTTTTTTTTTTTTTTTTTTTTTATGGATTCATGGCGTTCAGATTGATTTTAACAGGCTGGAGTGCAATGGTGCAATCTTAGCTCACTGCAACCTCCACCTCCTTGGATCAAGCGATTCTCCTGCCTCAGTCTCCAGAGCAGCTGGGACTACCGATGTGAGCCATCATGCCCAGCTAATGTTTGTATTTATATGTACATAATGTTTATATGTATTAATGTTTATATTTATGTATATGTATATATTTCTTTTTCTACTCTTTTTTTTTAAATTGAGATAGGGTCTCACTTTGTTGCCCAGGCTGGTCCTGAGCTCCTGGGCTCAACTGATCCTTCTGCCTCAGCCTCCCAAAGGGCTGGGATTACAGGTGTGAGCCACCACGCCCAGCCTATATTTCATACATTTTTAAAAGCCATCTTAAATTATTCAGGGAACAAGGTGGTTAAATAAATAAATACAAAGGTGGCAATGGTGCACTGGCTCACACAAACCCAGTTGCTGAGTGTGGTTGGGTGGCTTTGAACAACAGGCTATTCATAAGCACAGGAAATTTGCAAGACCGATGTTAGAAACTGTGGAAGTACCTGCACTATTTATAGTTGCATTTTTAAAGAAATTCTTGAATCTGAGTGGTGAATATGTGCTATTCTCACTGGAAAGGTCATTATTAAATTCCTTAGTAGTCCATTTGGCCAAGATATAGAAGTACCTCTACGCGTAGGCTCAGGTGGCAGTTTCTTTCATCTAAGCGGAGCTGTTTTCTTTTTAAGGTTAATTTCATGTGTGTACCCATTCAAAGATCAAAGTCCAAATTCTTAATCAAAACCACTGATTTTTCAAATCCTGAGCCAGTCTTGGAGTAGATTTGCAACCACCCAGTACTGAAGAAAGCAAAATGAAATCAGACCAACCCTTACAAAATACATGGTGTATCAAACATTTTTTTTTCCTAGTTAGTACTCAATGCTGAACCCTGTTGCTCTTCAAATTATCCCTTTCCCCTTAACTGAGAAGAAAAACAATCTGAGGTTAGAAATGGCCTGAATGGGGCAAAGAAGGATGTTTATTCTCTGAATTATCTCTCTCAGTCTAAACATTCTTTCCATTTCTGCCTCTGTCCTCAGGTCTCAAGAGGGAACAGCTGCATGGTGATGAGCTTACCTTTTTGCAGATGTTACAAGTATGGGGTAAAGCTCAGCACTCTGCGGTAGAGCACAGGTGGGATTCAGAGCATAGGACGTGATCCAGGGTCTTCCTGGGCCTGCTTCCCCACTGGACCAGCTGGAGTCCAAATTGTGAAGAGGGAGAAGGGAAAAGATTGTTCCTGGTGCCTTCAGCCATCTTTTTTTTTTTTTTTTTTTTTTTTTTGAGTCCTCTCATTCTCATTCTGTTGTCCAGGCCGGAGTGCAATGGTGCAATCTCAGCTCACTGCAACCTCCACCTCCTTGGATCAAGCGATTCTCCTGCCTCAGTCTCCAGAGCAGCTGGGACTGCCGATGTGAGCCATCATGCCCAGCTAATGTTTGTATTTTTAGTAGAGATGGGGTTTCACCATGTTGGCCAGGCTAGTCTCGAACTCTTGACCTCAAGTGATCCACCTGCCTAGGCCTCTTGCAGTGCTGGGATTATAGGTGTGAGCCACTGTGCCCAGCCCCTTCAGCCATCTTTTCAATGACTCTTGACTCTCACCTGCTTAGACTCAAGGATGTCAAGATTTTCTGGCACACATATTAACAGTGCAGAAAATCAGCCCAGCATATGAAGGGGAGTTTGAAAAGCCCACTGTATTCATAAAGAAAAGACTTTGGAAAAAAGAAACTGACTTGTAAACTTCAAAAGAACATCAGCCCAGTTTTCCCTGTATGAGATATTGATATAATTAATACACATTTGTACACACTTGCCTTAAAAAACAGCCCCTTGGAAATGCACAGTGGTTCTCCCTGAGTGGTGGAATATTCCAGAGGATTGTTTTCTGTTTCTCTTGCTTGGCTGTAAGGTCTGCTTTTTCCTCAATAGATGCAAATAACAATATAGTTGGATGCTAAGCGGGAGTCACTTTCTAAAGTCAGTGTGTAAAGCAGAAAATCACGTCCAGGAAATTACTTTTGAAGATAACTTCTCTACTAAAATAGTATTTACATGGCTTTATGTGTCACAAAGTAGTTGCCTTGCATTTAGGGGTCAAGATATATGAAAAATACACATTTTATACATTAGAGCCCATTTAAAGGTGCCATAAGGTGCCAAGGATTGTGGGAAATGAAATCAACTGGGGAAGCATCTGCCATCTTTTTTCCTCAGTCTTACTGTGGAGCCCATATTCAATGAGTGGAATGGCCCAGTGAAACATCTTCACTCTTCAAATCGTTTTCTCTCTCTTTTTCCAGGATGTAGTCGCGGGGCGGGGGGACTTGTCTTAAAGCTGGGTTGCAAAGTCAGGCAATGGTTCGTTTTGTTTTGTTTTGTTTTGAGACCAGAGTCTTGCTTTGTCACCCAGGCTAGAGTTCAGTGGTGCGATCTCAGCTCACTGCAGCTTCCGCCTCCCTGGCTCAAATAATTCTCCTGCCTCAGCCTCTCCAGTAGCTGGGATTACAGGTGCACACCACCACGCCTGAGTAGTTTTTGTATTTTTAGTAGAGGCGGGGTTTCATCATGTTGGCCAGGCTGGTCTGGAACTCCTGACCTTGTGATCCTCCCGCCTCAGCCTCCCAAAGTGCTGGGATTATAGGCTTGGGGTCCCCGCACCTGGCCCAGGCAATGTTTTAACTTAGATTACATGTTGCAGATCAATAAAGATTAGCAACGTATTCTAAGGATGAATTTATTCCCACTTCACATAAGATTAAGGAAGACTTAAGGTATGAGGTGGCAGGGATGGGATTGGTCGGCCTTTCAGGAGGCCATGTGAGTGCCTGCCACATTTGCTTGGCAAGGCAGCGTGGAAGCTCTGGGCTGCTGTAGCAAGGTTCATCTGTGAGGGTGATTCTGTTGCTTAACTATGGGTCATTTTCTTCTTCTTTTCTTTCTTTCTTTCTTTTTTCTTTTGAGACAGAGTTTGGTCTTGTTGCCCAGGCTGGAGTGCAATGGCACAATCTCAGCTCACTGCAACCTCCACCTCCCAGGTTCAAGTGATTCTCCTGCCTCAGCCTCCCGAGTAGCTGGGATTACAGGCATGCACCACCACACCCGGCCAATTTTTGTATTTTTAGTAGAGACGGGGTTTCTCTACTAAAAGAAACCAACCCCATGTTGGTCAGGTTAGTCTTGAACTCTCGACCTCAGGTGATTCACCTGCCTCGGCCTCCCAAAGCGCTGGGATTACAGGCATGAGCCAGCGCGCCCAGCTAACTATGGGTCATTTTCTTATGTGGGATCTTGCTCTGGCTAGATTGGGGTGAGTGGCAGGAGAAGACCTCATTAGTTGCAGGGATGGAGAGGACATGTTTTTATTTATCCCTCTTCCTCACTCTCTCATCATCGAATACACCCAGGTCCCCACAAGACTGGCATGTCCCTGGGAGGTGTCTGGGGTCCCAGACAGAGGGAGCATTCACCCACCACTCAACACAGACATATTGAGAACCTGTTATGTGCGAGGCACTGGGGATACGTATTGAGTAATGTTCTATGACCAACTTTCATACTTATAAGTACAAATAGGGGTAAGTTCTCCAAGAGTAAAAGGCAGCATTCTGTGAGACTCTATAACCAAGGTCCTAATTTGGGCCACTTTGGGGAGAGGGATTTAAGAGAAGGACTCTCTGAAGAGCTGCCATTGAGGGGCTGTGGAATGCGAAGGTGTTAGCCAGAATGAGTGTGGGAGGGTGCGTTCCCTCAGAGGGTAAAACATTTGTCTCACTTCCAGCCAAGGAGACATGACCCCCTCCCTCCCCAAGAGCAGAGGAAGCCCTTCTTAGCTAAAAATAAGTTTGCTGAGCCTCTAGGGGAAATCCTGCCACTGCCCAGAGAAAGACCCCCAGAAAGGTGATTTTGTGGCTCTAACCCTCCACACCCACCCCACAGGATGTGTGGGGCTGGTGGTCCCCAAACTGCAGCTCCCGACCTTTCCAGCTAATTTCGCCTTCCTAAGAGTGTGTCTCCAGCACGCCTGGGCTCCCAAGATGGGCGCCTGCCAGTCAGTCTGACCAGGGAAGGAACTATTTTGGGAATTTTTATGATGAAACAATATTTTTTTGGTAAACAAATGGAAAGCTGTTAAACAGGGACGCTCACCCCTAGCTCCGGGTTCACCTTTCTCCATGGGGAGGTGTCACAGAGGTGGCGCTATCCAGTGGGAGAGTGTCCCCTGGGCTCCCCACCTCCATGCATGCACCCCATCATTTCTCCCAGGAAAACAGCCATGGCTACCCACATTCTGCCTTGGACTTCTTTTTTTTGGAGATAGGGTCTTGCTATGTCACCCAGGCTGGAGTGCAGTGGCACGATCTTGGCTCACTGCAGCCTTGACCTCCCTGGCTCAGGTGATCCTCCCACCTCAGCCTCCCCAGTAGCTGGGACAACAGGTATGTGCTACCCATCTGGCTAATTTTTGTATTTTTTGTAGAGGCAGGGTTTTGCTATGTTGTCCAGGCTGGTCTCAAACTCCTGGACTCAAGCCATCCTTCTGCCTCAGCCTCCCAAAGTGCTGGGATTACAGGGGTGAGCCACTATGCCTGGGTGCCTTGGCCTCCTTACAGACAAAACCCTTGGTGCAGTCTGGTATCATGGGGGCTGGGCCCAGCCTGATCGCTTCCATGGGCCTGAGGATGGACTGGACTTAGAATGTTAGCATCAGAAGGGCCCTTAGAGGATATCTGCCACCCTTACCAACCCCCCTTCACAGGTGGGGAAACCAGGGCCCAGAGAGGGGAGACCACTCTCCCAAGATCATACAGCTTATCAGCTGCAAATGGGGTTGAAGCCTCAGATGTCAGACTCCTGGCCTTTTTTTCTTTCTTCACAAGTAACAGGCCAAGCTAGTGGTCAAGAAAAAGAAACAATATATTCCACGTTCAGTATTTTGTAGAGGGCCTACAGCTATACACTCAGAGCAAATCGTAAGTGTGCTAAGTCTCTGAGCAATGACCGCACTCTCAACCTCACTTGGAAGAAGGCTCTCCTTTTGGGACTGGTCTGGCCTCTCCAGAGATGGCTGCCCCAGGCTACCAGTACACTTGCCTCTGATTGGCTGCTGTGGGGACTGGGGCGGCGTTATCCAGGACATCTCTCCTTGGTGCCAGGAGACCACCCCTGACTAAGCCTCATTCCTCCAGTGGTTTCATCATCTCTTATTCATTTTGGCACTAAGGTAGAGTAGTGAACTAGACAGATAAAGTCCCTGTCCACATCACACTTAAAGCCTATGCGGGGACCACACTAAGCTCAATGACCCCAAAGTGACATGCTCAGCTGTGCTTGTTACCTTGAGAGTAGCATCTGCCTTGAGGACACCAGATATTACAGGCTCAGCACGTCTTCTCTCCTGTACCTGGATTCAGAGAACACGACTGTGGGTCCATCTGAGTCCCAGGCCTGCCATCTACCAGCCATGAGCCCGTCTTTTATCCTCTCCAAACCTAGCCCCTCATCTGTAAAATGAGGTCAGTAATAATACCTGTTCTGCCTCCCTTCCAGGTTGGATGAGGATTAAATAAGGTATGTAAAGGGGCTCTGTAAAGTAATACATGTTGCTGATGACTGTTATAACTTATGACAGGTTAGGAGAGGATAAAAGATGGGCATCTCTCCTCGGTGCTAGGAGACCGCCCCAGCGCAAGCTTTGTTTTTCCAGTGGTTTCATTCATCTCTTGGCCATTGGGCTCTTGGGGCCTAATGGCCCCAAAGCATCCACAGCTGCTAGGGCCTGGTTTTCTCACCTGGACCATGGTCCTATTTTTATGTTTGAGCTCAGAGAAACATGATTAAGGACCTGTACTGAAAACAGGATTGATGTCACCTTCCCCTACTGATGGAGCAAGGGGCCACTATAAAAATGGTAATCATAGCTACCCCTTACTGAGTCCCCACTGGGCCCTTAGAGATGTCTCATTTCATACTCACAACAGCTCTGTGTGGTAGGGGTTATTCGTCCCACTTTACAGATGAAGTTACTGAGTGCCAGAGAAGTCCAAGTTCACACGATCACTGGGTAAGCAGTAGCATTGGGATTCACCCAGCTCTGTCTGGCTTGAATCCTACGGTTCTCCCCACCAGGTAGCCTCCGAGTATGAGACAGAGTTTGGCCAGGAACTTGTAGCAGCAGAAGGGACAAATGTGAGTTTCAGCAGATTAAACGTTGGGGTTAAAGGAAAGAGACACACAGAACATATCACCTGAGTTTTGAGTATTTTATTAGAGTCTTTCATTTTTGAGTGACCGACCCCAGCTCAAGTCAGCTCAAGTGAAAGAGAGCTTGTCTTTGTGTGTATACCTGAGAAGTTCGGGGTTGAAGCTGGCTTTAGGAACAGCTGCATCCAGGGAACAGTCTTTCTCTTTCCCTTTCTGCTTGACTTCATTCTTCAAACAGGCTTTCTCTACATCATGGGATCAGTGGTTGCCGGCAGCCCCAGAGTTACATATCCCAGCAGAAGGAGCCCCCGCCACCCTCCAACACTTTGGTGAGAAAATTCCAGAAAAGACTCCAATTGGCTGGCTTAGGTCATGTGTCCATCTCTGACAATCACCATGGCCAGGTGTATGGAGGACTCTGGGCTGGTGGAGGGGCCTGTGCCACATGGAATGTGCTCCCCAAAGGGAAAAGGAACTTTGGTATCCGATGAAGGAGAGAAAGAGTTCTGGAAAGACAGAAACAACAGATTCCTCTAGGCTGCGAGACTGGGAGAATGTTGGCACCATTAATAATCAGAGGGAAGAGATAGGAGGAATCGTTACTTAGTAATAATAATACTAATTACAACAACAGTCATCAGGAACATGTATTACTTTACAGCTTACAGAGCCCCTTTACATACCTTATTTAATCCTCATCCAACCTGGAAGGGAGGCAGAACAGGTGTTGTTACTGACCTCATTTTACAGATGAGGGGCTAGGTTTGGAGAGGATAAAAGACGGGCTCATGGCTGGTAGGTGGCAGGCCTGGGACTCAGATGGACCCACAGTCGTGTTCTCTGAATCCAGGTACAGGAGAGAAGACGTGCTGAGCCTGTAATACCTGATGTCCTCAAGGCAGATGCTACTCTCAAGGTAAGAAGCACAGCTGAGCATGTCACTTTGGGGTCATTGAGTTTAGTGTGGTCCCTGGATAGGCTTTAAGTGCCATGTGGACAGGGACTTTATCTGTCTAGTTCACTACTCTACATTATTGCCAAGCAGGTGTGGGATATGGGGACCAGAGCTGTAGGCAATGACTGAGCCTTGGAGGGTGAGTGTAGGGGGAGCAAATGAGGAGGAGGAGCCCAAAATCCAGCATGATTGGCCCAAACTCTAGAGAACCTTTGCCAAATGCACTGCCAGCCTCAGCATCTGCTGGGCAGACCAAGCTGGCTGTATAGGATCTATATATAGACTGAAGCCCCCCGGTCACTGCCACTGAACTGGGTTGGCACCAGATATGCCCTACTTTGTGGGTCCTATCTTTGCTGTATCTGATTCTGCTTCTCTGGGTAGATGTACTATTTGCATTTTAATTAAATTCAAGTCAATCAAACTTCACTTTTTGAACACCAACTACATGCCAGGCATTGTGCTCTGCTCCAGGGATATAGTGACAAGTAAGACACAATTTCCGCCATTCTAAGAGCAACTCATTTATGAAGCTCCCATTATTTCCCAGGTACTTACCATGTTAAGCACTGGGTATACAAGATTGGGTGAAATTTGTATTCTAGGTTGTATGGGATGACCCAGATTTATGCCAAGCTGATCATAATACAAGGTGATAGTGATTTGATCTGCATATAAAAAAGTGTTTTGGGATTAGGGAGATAGAAGAGACTACTTTTTGTTTGGGAAATGCAGGGCGCTCTTGAGAAAGAGATGTTATCTGAGCTAGATTAGCAGGGCAAAGGAAAAAGGTAAGTGTGTGCATGGCCTGCTTAGAGAGTGAAAAGGGAGCTGTTTGGAGGGGGGAGAATTGGCACACAGAGGGAGGTGGTGGGAAGAAGGCTAAACTTAAAAATCAATCAAGCAATTTTCACTTCATGTTTTGATGCCCTGGTCCCTTGGAAGGGAAATCCTTGCCTAGTGTAGGTGTCTGTTTTGCCCTCCTGTCATCTGTTGGTTTCACGCTTTGTTCTACAAGAAGCCTGTTGCCTTTGAAGATGTAAGCTCCTAGTGGGCAAGGTTGGTCTCCATGCTTTTTTTTTTTTTTTTGTCCTGAGCCCAGTTCAACACGGATCTTCAGTAGGTCCCCTGCACTGCTGTGGTCCAGGTGTGTCAAAGGGAGTTCATGGCTATAAGCTCTACTGAGTGACTAGAGAGCAGATGCTGGGACACCCAGAGGCTGCTGAAACTGAGCACCTTGGGCTTCCTCATCTACCAGCTGAGGAGTTGTCATGACTCATGTGCTGGAGTGGGCTGGTTGTCCGCCGATATCCATTTTCCCCTTCATTTGATAACAGAACTCCAGAGTCAGAGCTGGGCACAAGGCCACCAAACCTCCTTTGCTATTGGGTCTGTCCATGTGACAATGTTCCAGCCACTGAGTGATCAGAAGAAACACACGTTTGAGTGTGGCTGAAAAAGGAGTGCATGACTGCTTCCCTTACCTTTTCCACTTCTTACGGGGTAGGAGGCGGGATGAGGACCACTGGAGAAGCCACTTTGGATGCAGCAATGGAAGCCCTGTTGAAAATGGCAGAGTCCTCCTAATAACCTGGACCACCTACCTGTGGGCTACTGTATTTATTTAAAAACATTTTTTTTTTTATAGAGATGGGGTCTCTCTTTATTGACCAGGCTGGTCTCAAATTCCTGGCCTCCAGTGATCCTCCTATCTTGGCCTCCCAAAGTGCCAAGATTACAGGCAAGAGCCACCACTCTAGCCAGCTGGTGTATTTTAAACCTCTTTCTTACCACTTAGTCTGTACCAAAATCTGTTTAGTAGAAGTCACCTTAGATGACTACTGCTTTGTCCTACAGTTTCACAAAAGTCACCCTATTTTTCCAGGCCTCAGTTGTCACATCTGTCAGATGGGAATATTAATAACTCTTTACTCTCTCCGTGGGAACCATCTAAGAGCTGCAGATGTGACTAAGATTTGCCAAGCGTAGAGAGCAAGGTAAAGTGTGGGGGGAGCATTTTCATAGTGAGTAAGTGATAATCTCCCAACACGGTTTATCACTCAGCCATTTCCTCTTCAGGGGCTTTTGAGCAGCTCAGTTAAATATCTGGCCCAGCTAATCAGAGCCAAGGTGGGCCCTGCGGTGGCTCGCCATCTGCCCAGACACAATTCTCCCCAGCCTTTCAAGTGCTCAGAAAACACAAAGTTTGTCTTGGCTATAATGGGCCAGACCTAAGGAAGTAATCTGGGTCGAAAAGTTTTTACACAATTGTAAGTAATGGAACGTGCTGAACCCAGTTGAACCTCATTAAAATGCCACAGCGGGTTGAGTGTTCATGTTTCATGTTCATGATGTTTGAATGTTTGAGTTCACATGAAAAATGTAAGCAAATGTGATAACTGGCAGGGTCTGGGGCACTCTTTTAGGCAGAAGGGTACTTGATGATGTCAGCAATGTTGACAGAACACACTGACTCTGAAGGACATGGTGGGATCCCAGCTCAGGCAGGATCCACACGTGGCTTGTGGATGTTTCCCATTCAGCTAAGCCACCATGAACAGGATTTGGCTTTCCTCATGCAACGCTGTCCTGTGCTTAATACACACCTGGTCGATGTATGATACTTGAAAGACACAGCCAGTAGGATCTGGGAAAGAGCAGTTTGAGAATGTCTTGGGGAAATTGAATGAAGAAGGAAAAGAAGGATGTTCAGGAAAGAAATAAGACAATGTGTTGGAAAACCAGAAACAAATTTCTTAAATATCCCACAGTAGAAGAATAACAAATTATGACCCAATTACTCATTCCATTCATTTAAAAAAATGTATTGTGTACTGTACATCAGGATCCAGCTTTCCTAGGTTCTGGGACAAAATCCTAGACTTCATATTATGCGTTATTTAAAATGATAGTTAAGAAGCTTACATAACAACGTGGAAATGCTTGTGATATAAATTTAGCAGAATATACAGGGTCAAAATTTGTATACACTGTGATGACAGATGGAAAAAAACAGATGCAGAGGAGAATGAAGTGAGAAAATATGGCAAAAAAATAATGATTGATTGTGTTAGGGTAGTGGGGTTACGGGGCAGCTTTTCTGAATTTCCCAAATTTTCAGTACTGTAGTTATATTGCATCCATAAGTCTAAAAAAGTGTTGTTGGTTTTTTTTCTATAAAAGAAGGGACATCATCCAATCAACTGACCCTCCCATATTAACCACCCTGCCACAGTAGCCTTTGAGAAGAACTTCACAATGGAGAAGCCCCTTGCTCCCGTGCCAAACCAATGACTGACATTCTCCAGGTAGCAGGTCCCTGCTGCTGAGAGTCTCAATCATAGATGTTAAGTTTGGGAGGAGCCCAGAAATTCAAAAGGGAATCCCTATTCTTGGTGATGGTAAGTTTAGCAGCAATCTAGTGGAAATGGTGAGGCCTCCAATCCAGCACAGTATGGGGGCTGGTATTTCCCCTGACCCTCAGAGTCCGGGGCTCCATCTATTTGGGGCATGAGAGAAGGACTTGACCAGCTCCTTACCTTAATAATGGATGCACCAGGCAATGCTGCCAAACCAAGGCTAAGACACTTAGCTGTGCTTGATTCCCACGAAGTAAGCAACAGTTCTGTCTGCCTACTCCAAACAGACCTGTCCATTAATTTCTGATTAGCCTGCCTGGAGAATAACTCTGGGGTACATCTTTTGGAATCAAAGATCTGAATTTTTAAAAAATTTACAAATATTTAATTGAAGATCTACATGAACATAGTTAGAAAAATAAATAGCACAGAAGGACTTACAGTTAAAAATAGGCCTCCATCCCACTCCTTGGATTCAATCTTGCCTCCTGGAGGCAGTAGCTTTTAACTGTCTCAATTTCTGGTTATGCCAGTTTGCCTTCATATCTCTAAGCAATATGATAATTCTTCTGTGTTCCAGTAGGTCAGCTGGGGACATTATCTATTGTGTCCCTGCTCTGATAAAGTGGTGTCTTAGTCTGTTTTCTGCCGCTATAGCAGAATATCACAGACTAGGTAATTGATAAAAGCTCAATTTGGCTCATGATTGTGGAGACTGGGAAGTCTGAGATTGAGGGGTTGCATCTGGTGAGGGCCTTCTTGCTGTGTCATAACATGGTAGAAGGCATCACATGGCAAGAGAGGGTAAGAGATAGAGAGAGAAAATGGACTGAACTCATTCCTTTTTTTTTTTTTAATCAGAAACCCACTCCCATGATAATGGCACTAGTGCATTCATGAGAGCTGAGCCCTCATGACCTAATCACCTCTTAAAGGTTCTGCTTCTCTGCATTGTTACAATGGCAATTAAATTTTAACATGAGTTTTAGAAGGAATGTTCAACCCATAACAAGGAGGATTTAACTCATCCATATACTCTTGTAGACACAGAGATGCGCTACACAGACTCCTCTTCAAAAATGGGCTTGCTGCCCAGCAGCAGGGAGTGTGGTCTGCAGATGGGCATCAGCTGCTGGCTCTTTCAGGGTCTGTCTCCACTGCACAGAGCCACCTTGCCCAAGGTCATGCCCTTCCTGGGGCAGCCTGGATCCAGTGACTGAGCAAGGTGAGGGTATAAAGGCCAGGCTTGGACACTTTAAGGGTCAATACTGACTTCAGTGTGCTGGGGAGGGTTGGTGGAAGTTTTGTTGGGTCTGCATCACAATTTGACTTCTCCATCTGCCTAGCCTTCCTCCTTCCCCTTCTTTTAACAGGTGTTGATCCTAATACACATCATGTGCCCCAAACTGTCTCAGTACCTGCTTCCAAGGAACTCGACCTACAACAATCACCCTTGTTCTCTTCCAATTTTTCAAAATATTTTAATTTGTATTGTGTCAAATTAACTAAACAGAGAATACATTTCCCCAAATTACCTCCCCTATGTGGTTCCAATTTAGGATTAGCCGCGAGAGAAGTTTGTGCAAATTTGGAAGGCAGAAGTGAAGAAACAGTCATTTTTACTGTCTGAAGGTTGGTGCAGGCCAGGTGCTGTTGCAGCTAGCATGAGTGTCACCTTGCTGGCATGCTGCTTATGGCTCCTCCAGCTGCTCCTATTCTCCTCCTTCAGCTCCTCTGTGTCCTGGGCCAGATGCATCTATAGTTCCATGATGGGAACACCAGCTTATCCAGAAGATCACCCGCACCCTGGAGAGTAAAGGCAGAGAGAGGCAGATGCAGATTTGTTTGTCCTTGTTGGTTTCAGGTCCTTGTGGGTTTCAGGTTGTCCTTTCTCTTCTCCACTCCCATCTTTCCTCGAAACTCCCAATTCTGCTGACCTCAGGCCGAACACCAGACACAGAGGCAATACCCTTCTGTAGACTGTCTAGCCAGGTCCCGTAACTGCACGAAGTCTACTCTCTACAATAGTTCCCTTTTTCTTGAATCCTCACTGATACAGTCGTTATTTCTAGTTCCTCTATCAGTAGCTTTGTTTCATCAGCTCCCAGGAGTACTTGGCTCTTTACTCTGTATGGTAAGATATTAGAATCACCGCCCCTTATCCTTTCCTCTCCTCCTCCTGTCTCATCTCTTCTATCACCTATTCATTTTTACATTGTCAAGCATTGTAACATTATATTCTGTCCCAAAACCATAATGGGCTCTTCTCTTCATTGTCCATGGTCCCTCCTAAAAGTTGAAAACTATCAAATGGCACTTTAGATAGAGTATTTTGTGTAGATAAATGAGCACAATTTCTAGTGATGAGATGTGATTATATTTCCTTCCCTATGTGTCAAGGGCAGATGCCTGTGTCACTCAAAGGATGATATTCTTAGCCATGGGATCAAATAGACTTTCTTGTTTTATGTGCCACCATTTGTGCAAATGCATCCTACCTCTTACATTGCTTTGTTTTTGGACTGTGACTTTCTTGTTTAATGGTTTTTCCCAGGGTTGCTGATTACTTTCCTGTTTTTCTGCTTGGGTAAAGAAACTTTGCCATCATGCCCCAATTATTGTTTAGCTTCTTACTTATTTTGTGTGTTGCTTGGAATCCATTCTATTCTTCTAGAAGACATTCTCCTTGAGACCCACTGCCATTTTATTGAACACCAATTTATTTTGAGGCTCACTAAACAGTTGTTACCCTGAAATTTCTTTTCACTGGAATCTTGGGTTCTGCCATTTCCTGTATTCTCACATTACTCTTTTGTTTCTTTGGTGCTCACTCCAGTTTTGCTGGAGTGAGTTCTTGTTCAGCTTATCCATGAGGCATGCACAAGAGGTAGCTATTGCGTACTTACAGGAGGACTTACCAGCTGTGGGACTTGGGCAAGTGCCTAATCTATTTACCCTTCAGTTTCCCCCACTGAAAAATGGGAATCATGTCACCTGCCTCATGGAGTACTGTGAAGAATATATTTGATAACATTTGTAGAGTGCCTAGCCCTTGGTATTGAGCAAATTTGGATTTATTTCCCTAATTAAGCCACTCTTTTGCTAAGAGATCTCAGAATGTGCCTATTGCATCCTGGGCAACATGGCCAAACCCCATCTCTACAAAAATACAAAAATTAGCCAGGTGTGGTGGTGGATGCCTGTAATCCCAGTTACTCGGGAGGCTAAGGCAGGAGAATCGCTTGACCCCGAGAGGTTGCAGTGAGCCAAGATCGTGGCACTGCATCCCAGCCTGGGCAACGAAGAAAAAAAAAGAAAGAATGCTCCCATTGCCTGTGGAATAAAGTTCAAATTCTTTGGCATGGCCCAAAGCCCTTCATAATTGGATACCAATTGACCTTCCCCTATTTGTTTCCTATTATTTCAGGTACCTTGTGCCCTGCCAAACTCTTCGCCCAGCACATCTGTATCTTTTGGTTGTCAGGCGTGATTCTCTCTGTTTCCACTGCCTGGAAAGGCTTTCCTGTAATATCTATGTATCCAAATCCATTTCCCTTCTCACCTGCTCCCTCCACAGTGCACCCTTCTCTGATCTCCAGCTGTGAGCACGTCCCATCTCTCCTCTGGCTTTTATCCTCTCTACTGAGTATTTCAGTTGCCGCGGCCACAGACCTGGCCGCTTGCCTGTGGATGGACCAAACTCTTTCAATGCTTCTCTGCAGCTGGGGCAGCCACAGTGTTGAATGACTTTCTCTTTGCAGGCTGGGAAGAATCCAAGATGCCTTTAGGCAACATTTTCAGAGGGTCAAAAAACTACTGCTTCCTTCCTGTCTTGCCTGTGCAGCTTTCCTCTCTCAGAAACAGCCCCCTACCCTTACCCCACACAGGGAAGTAAAGGAAAACTTTACTTTTAGAGAAGTCATCTACTTGGTGAGCTCTTACAACCACTGAGAAAATGCTCTGCCATTGGGATGTGGTTAAAGGAACAAATTGCACATACTGCTGGGAGAAGTATCTCATTAACTATGATTTTTTTTTCTGCCTCTCTTCCTTCAGATAACTTTTTTTTTTTTTTTTTTTTTTGACAGAGTCTTGTTCTGTCACTTAGGCTGGAGTGCAGTGGCATGATCTCTGCTCATGGCAACCTCCGCCTTCCCCATTCAAGCCATTCTTCTGCCTCAGCCTCTAGAGTAGTTGGGACTGTAGACGTGTGCCACCCCGCCTGGCTAAATTTTACATTTTTAATAGAAATGGGGTTTTGATATGTTGGCCAGGCTGGTCTCAAACTCCTGACCTCAGGTGATCAGCCTGCCTTGGCCTCCCAAAGTGTTGGGATTACAGGCATGAGCCATCACACCCAGCCCATATAACTTACTTTTAACACTAGCATTCATTCACTCACTCGCTCATGTGTTTATTCATCCATTCTGTCAGTGATTCTACAAACATATTATATGACTCTGGTGTGCCAGGCACTGTGAAGGGCCTGGGGACACAGACAGGAAAGACATATCCCTGCCCACAAGAAAATCACAACTAGCTTGTATTACTGTTCAGATCACTTTTCAACCATGAGGTCCCACTGAGAGCAGAAGGCAGGAGCCTCTGAGGCCAGAAAGAGTGAGCAGCTGAGTGTGTAGGTGAGGATGGCATAGGAGGAGATTGAGATGGTCCAGGAAGTCTGGTTGAAGAGGGCCCATGGAGCAGTGAGGTGCCCGAGACAGAATTTTCTCTGCCTCACAGTTTAGCCCTCAGGTGCGATTGAGCCTGGTCAGCCACCAGGCTAGGCAGGAAGGTGGGGAGAGGGAGGAAGGAGAGACGATGCAGGCTCTGAATCCAAGGTTCTGCCCCATCACTCAAAGGGCAATATTCTTAGCCATACTCTCTCCTAACCAGGTAAGAACCTGAATAGCTCCTTGAACATTACCTGAGAGGGAACCACAGGGAAAGGAAAATCCCTTAGCTCACCCAGCTGCATTTCTAGCAATTTCTGTTCATTTTCAGGATGAGCATAGGAGTCATGGGAAAAGAAGAGTGGTCTAAGCTTGTGCCCATCTCAGGCCTCTAGCTCTTCAGAGCCAAGCCAGCCCCAGCCACCCAGATGGATGTAGAGGGCATCTAGCATTCGGGGTACAGTGCTTGGAGTCATGTGTTTCTGCGCAGACATTGCTGCCTATTAAAGACTGAGTTCCGTCTGGTGGTCACATCCTGGACTGACTGCCCCATGGCAGACAAAGCTCCTTTTGTAGCTAGCAGGATGAAGTGAAGAGGAAGCTGAGTTCTTAATGTGGCCAACCAACTTCCAGCCTATATCAATAAATTTGTCCCTGGACCTTTTCAAAATCAATCATTGCCAGTGTGGCACTGTGGGGCTGAGGGGCTGTGGGTACTGCCTGAAGCCTGGCATTGCCCACAGATTAGGTTCTCTTTATCCTTGGCCAGAGCCAGCTCTCTCTTTATCCTTGGCCAGAACCAAGGCTCAGGCTATAAGGTGTTGGGACCCCAACCTTCTAATTAGACTTTTGTACTGTCTGCCCTATCCTGGAGGAAAGCTGCCCAGGGAGCCCACCCACCCCCAAATTAAAGACCACAAGTTTTTTGCAATGGAAGGGTCATCAGAGATAGCCAGTCCAATCCTTTTATTTCACTGGGGTGGGAGTGGGGAGGAGGGAGGGGCAGGATGTTGGCCCCTGTTATCTACAGAGATAGTGGCTATGCTAGGGCTAGACTCCAGATCTCCCCACTCCACACCCAGAGATCCTTTTCCTTACACCAGGCATGGCCGTTCTTTCTGGAAATGTGTATGCTTCAATAAAAGGACAAAAGGAAGGCAGCAACTAGCTCCACAGAGCCAACTGATGATGGTGTAATTTAAAACAAAGTGATCAGCCTATAGGTCAGGGGCCATCCTGGTGTGATGGCTAATACTGAGTGTCAACTTGATTGGATTGAAGGATGCCAAGTATTGTTTCTGTGTGTGTCTGTGAGGGTGTTGCCAAAGGAGATGGACATTCGAGTCAGTGGACTGGGAGACACAGACCCACCCTCAATCTGGGTGGGCAACATCCAATCAGCTGCCAGCATGGCTAGAATAAAGTAGACAGAAGAAGATGAAAAGAGAACACTTGCTGGATCTTCGGGCCTTCATGTTTCTTCCATGCTGGATGCCCTCAGACATCAGACTCTAAGTTCTTTAGCTTTTGGAATTTTGGACTTATATACCAGTGGTTTGCCAGGAGCTCACAAGCTTGGGACTTGGTCTGACTTTCTTGTTCCTCAGCTTGCAGACGGCCTATTGTGCGTCTTCCTTAGGATTATGTGAGTCAATACCCCTTAATAAATTCCTCTTCATCAGACGTGTTGGCTCACGCCTGTAATCCCAGCACTTTGGGAGGTCGAGGTGGGCAGATCATCTGAGGTAAGGAGTTCAAGACCAGCCTGACCAACATGGTGAAACCCTGTCTCTACTAAAAATACAAAAATTAGCCAGGTGTGGTGGCGCATGCCTGTAATCCCAGCTACTCCGGAGGCTGAGGCAGGAAAACTGCTTGAACTTGGGAGGTGGAGTTTGCAGTGAGCCGAGATCACACCATTGCACTCCAGCCTGGGTGACAGAGCGAAACTCCATCTCAAAAAAAAAATTCTTCTTTATATATATATATATCTATTGTATTAGTTCTGTCCCTCTAGAGAACCTTGACTAATACACCTGGTTCTGCCCACATTCCACCACAGGCTTTGCTTGCATGTCATGCTGTCTTGCCCCTGAGAGCCCTTTTTTCCTTAACCAGGCACCTGATCAAGATCAGAATCTGGAAACCCTGCATATTTGTGGTATAGAAACTCTTGCTAAGAGCTAGCTCAAGTGAGCCTCAGAATAATGCTGGGAGATATTATTATCCCACTTTACAGATAAGGGAAATGCAGAGAGATAATGTTTTTGCTTTTCACCAGTGTCATACATCTACACTATTCCCCAAATTTGAAAAGGAGTCAACTGAAGCGCCCCACCTCTGTTATCTCTTCCACACATGCCTGAGTGCAGCTACAAGAATGACTCAAAGACTATTGGTGGGGACAAAAACTATGGAACTCGTTTTTAATGCAGTTGTAGTCACAAACAAAACCCTGTTGGGTATGTCTTATATCACAGCCAATATTCTGTTGCTAAGACGGCAAAGGATAGCTTTGCAGGTGCTAAATTGATAAGTCATTTCAGGGTCTTATGTGCACTGGGAAAGCAATACAGCCAAGTGATTTAGAAGACAGTCAATGGAACCAGATATAGACCCGGGTTCAAATATTAGTTCTGCCATGATGTATTGGCTTTGTGACCTGGGGAAAGTTACCAACTTTATGTAGCAGTTTCCTTATCTGTAAAATGGGGACAATATTGGGGATATTAGGAGAATTAAATGAATTAATACATGTGAAGTACCTAGAAGACTACCTGTCACATTGTAAGTACTGGATATGTGTTATCTATTTATTATTATTAGAACAATTAAGTGAAAACAGCAAGCATTTGCCCAGTGTGTTTGGGTGAGGCATCATACACATCAGAATCTTGGGAGATACAAGAGTTAAGAGGAATAAGACACGGGCCCTGCTCTTAAGGTACTTTCAGTCTAGAAGAGAGAAAATGTTGCTATAGTTTGAATGTGTCCCCCAAAGTTTATGTGTTGGAAGCCTAATCTCCAGGGCAACAGTGTCGAGAGGTGAGTTTTTTGTTTTTGTTTTTTTTGAGACGGAGTTTCACTTTTGTTGCCCAGGCTGGAGTGCAATGGTGCGATATTGGCTCACCGCAACCTCCACCTCCCAGGTTCAAGTGATTCTCTTGCCTCAGCCTCCCAAGTAGTTGGGACTACAGGCACCCACAGCCACGCCTAATTTTTTTGTATTTTTAGTAGAGACGGGGTTTCACTATGTTGACCAGGCTGGTCTTGAACTCCTGACCTTGTGATCCTCCCACTTCGGCCTCCCAAAGTGCTGGGATTACAGGTGTGAGCCACCATGTCTGGCCGAGAGGTGGGATATTTAAGAGGTGATTAGGTCATGAGGATTTTGCCTTCATGAATGTATTAATACTGATCATAAAAGGGCTTGAGACTGTGAGTGCAATCTCTTGCTCTCTCTCACCTGCTCTTGCCCTTCTGCCATGGGATGATGCGGTGAGAAGGCCCTCACCAGATGCCAGCCACTCAGTCTTGAACTTCTCAGCCTCAGGAACAATGAGCCAGTAAGTCTCTCTTTATTATAAATTACCCAGTCTCAGGGATAGTCGTATGAAATATATTAAGACAAAAAACTGGTACTGAGAAGCAGGGTGTTGCTATAACAAATACCTAAAAATATGGAAGCAGCTTTAGAAGTGCGTAATGAGTAGAGGCTAAAATAATTGGAAGGAGAGGTCCAGAAAAAGCCTAGATTGCCGTGAATGGAGCTTTAAGGGTGATTCTCATGAGGGCTCAGAAGAGAAGAGCTGCAGGGAGATCCTAAATATTCTTAGGGATTTTATGTAAGTCGTTGTGATAGGAATGTTCGTAGAAGTATGGACAGTAAAGGCCATCCTGATGGGGTCTCCGATGGAAATAAGGGACAAAGTGTTGGAAACTGGAGTAAAGGCCATTCTTGTTAAACAGTCAAAGAAAAAAAAAACTTAGGTGAATTGTGTCAGTGTCCTAGGACTTTGTGGAAGGCAGAAATTAAGAGAAATGAACTAGGATACGTCGCAGAAGAAATACCCAAACAGCAAAGTATCTGGGGTGCTGCAGGGCTTCTTTTGGCTGCTTACAAGAAAATGAGAGAAGGGAGAAATGATTTAGACAGAATGTGTAATGAAAAGGGCAACAGAATGGAAAGATCTGGGAAACTCTCAAGCTGGCCATGTAAAGAATGAAAAAGTATGTTTGGGAGGGAATCCTAAGGACATGGCCAAGCAACCATTTTCTAAAGAGATTAATAGGGGTAAAAGGAAACCAGGTTCTATTCATCAAGAATGACCCCAGTGGCATTTTGGAGATCTCTGAAGCAAACTACAGCCAAGAACTTGGAGGGCAAGTTCTCCAAAGCATTTGTTCCCCTGTACCACCTTGGGTCTCTGCTTACCACACTCTGGGTGCAGTGATCAACTACTCCAGCCATGAATCAAGTGGTGGCCCCAGATGCAGCTCAACCACTTCTCTGAAAGGTACAAGCTGTAAACCTTGGTGGCAGCTAATTCTGCAGGTGTACAGAATGCAAGAGCGATGGGGCCCTAGCAGTTTCCCCCTAGATTTCAAAGGATGTTTTAGACAGTATGAGAGCCCAGGCAGGAACTTGTTGCAGGGCAGACCCACTGCAGAGCCCCACCTAGGGCAATGCTCAGTGGATCCTTAGGAGCAAGGCTGCTGGGGACATCAGGGCAATGCTCAGTGGAGCTACAGAGTGGGCAGCCCCTGAGATCCCAGAACTCTAGGGCCACTAGTGCACAGCTCCAGCCTGCAGGACTCTGCCCTCACTAATGGATTAACACAGTTATCATCGAGAGTGGGTTAGTTATCTCGGGAGTGGGTTTCTGATAAAAGGATGAGTTTGCTCTACTTCTCTCTCTCCTTCTCCCTCTCTCTCTCAAGCATATGTGCTCTTTTGCCCTTCTGCATTCTGCCATAGGGTTATGCCTCATGAAGCTCCTTTGTGTAGGGCCGGACCCTTATTGATTCCAATTTGGATGGCACTTTGTCTGAGAGGCCAAAAAAAAAAAGTCCTGGAGCCAGCAAATGAGGGTTTATTGGGGGGACTTACATATGGGTCAGTCCAGTGGTGGCAAGCTGGACAGGAAGACTGCTACAGTGTGTAGAAAGCATGCAGTTTACATAGCATTTTTTCACTTAGCAACCTCCACCTAGCAACCTCCATTTGACCCGAAGCACAGGGCCTCAATCCCCTGTATGGCCTGTGTTCCAAGGGATGGGCCAGAGGTTCAGATGCCCTCCATAGACAAGGAGCGAATCTCTGCATTGGCCACTCCTGGATTCTTCAGCTCAGAGCTCTGAACACACATTCTTCTCAGACCACAGGGTCATCTTCAGGTTATGCTTAAGGGACATTATTGCTCTCAGGTGAGTCTGCCATACACCTTGCCAGATGTAGGCCGCTTGATCTTGGACTTCCCAGACTCTAGAACTATAAAAAATTAAGCCTATGTTTCTTATAAATTACCTACTCTGTGATATTCTGTTATAGCAGCACACGACAGGCTAGGACAAATTGTAACATGTCAAAAGCAAGGAATGTCACACAAGCGAGGCCCATAAAGGGCCTGAAGTTTGAGAAAGGGGATTGGATTCCAGAAGGTGAAGATCAGAAATCAAGACAGAATCTGAATATTCTGAGATCTCAGAGATGTGAATATTGTGTGGAGTAATTTGGGACAGTTGGAAAGTAAAGAGTTTTTTTTAGGTTAGAGGCCTGGTGTGTGTGTGTGTGTGTGTGTGTGTGCACACGCACCCACTCACAAAAAGAAAGGCCAACTTTTTTAAGAGAAGAGAAGAGAGAAAGAAGCTTTTTCAGCATCCCCTACAACCTCATTCCACTAGGCAGCTTCATTAATTCATTAGCACATCAGGTATGGCACCTTTGTTTCAGCCATCCCAGCTCTCAGGGTAGCTGGGGGTATTCTGAGAGTCCAGCTTCTCTTGCTAGAGACAGAAGGAGCCAAGTGGAGATTTCCAGGTCACAGCAGAGCTGAGTGTCTCTCCCTTTGGGAATGTACTGTGGCCCTGACCTCATGACACCAGAAGGAATCTGGCCTAGAGGCTATTTACATGGAGGCTGATTTATCTATAAATTTCTAAAGTGTAGCTGATCTCATAAGTAATAACTGAGAAGAGAAAAGAAGCCTACGGCCTGATTTAGAATATTTTTACTCAGCTATTTTGAGCCTGTGTGGAAAGCTTCAGCTATTTGGAACTCCAAAAGGATGAGTCGTGCCAAAGGATTAAAAGGTTTAATCCTTGGGTGCTCAAACTTAAAGTTAAATCATTTTGATGAGTTTTAGAAAATGTATAAATACTTCTTTGCTTTGTTTAGTAGAGTATTTGGAACATGATTTAGCCTTTTCTTGATGAGTTAGGGTACCCACTATAGTATTCTGTTGCCCTTATGATCTTATATATGGGATGCCTTGACCTCACACTAAGTGGGCCCAGACAGCTATGTATTTTGAATTTTACATAATTTTACTGAAGCACAAAACAGAACAACAGATTCCTGGATTCAGCTGTAGTATGTAAAGAGCTTGGAAGTTGTCATTTCTGGCCTTATAACAAGAAAAAAACTGGACAACTGAAAATCAGTGACTTTTCTTGGACCCGTCAGAGAATTGAGGTTTCAGGACAAATCACTACCTTGAAACATGGAGAGACAGACTATGGAGAAAAGCAGCTCAGATGAGCAGCTCAGATGAGCTTATGCGGAGCAGAAGCTGCCGGAACCATAAATTGGTAAAAACGCATAAATGCTAATTTGATGCATTGCTGGAGGTTGAGCGTGGACCACCAGGAGAGTGAAAAAGTCTAGGAGGACCACAACCTTAGGGGTACCACCCACACTCTTGAGGGTTTTACCTCCAGGAACTCCATCAGTTCTCACAATGAGAGCCAAGAAAGAGCTCCCTGTGGCTCTAGCAGGGGTAGAGGAAAAGCAACCATTTAAAAATCTACCCAGAATGTTCTCTAGAACAAAGACCTACTCTTCAGGGGAGAAAACTTTCCCAGAGCCTTAGCCCCCGGGGGGAAGGGGAGTTACCCAACTCCAGCTCTCTTTAGTCTTCCGGTCTCACCTAAAGGGACCAGGGAAGCTAAGAAACACTTGTAAAGATCCCAGCCCAGGAAAAAAGGCCCACAGAAAGACTGAGATTAAATCCTGTGGTTATATAAGATGTTCCCTCCTCACGCCACACCATCGCATCAACAAGGCTCCAGTATCGAAACAGCAGATTACAGCTCAAAGAGCCACCAGGTGCAGCCTCTACTAAAGGAGGAACTCTTAGGGAAGCCCAAAGACATGGAGGGGACAAAAACAAGGACACCAGATACATCTGAAGCCTTCTGGCACCTATGGTTAGAGCAAAACATTAAACACGGCCCAGCTCTTAGCCAGATTAACATAAAACTTCATACTAAAGACTTTTTTTTCTTTTTTCTTTTGAGATAGAGTTTCGCTCTGTCACTCAGGCTGGAGTGCAGTGGCACGATCTTGACCCACTGCAACCTCTGCCTCTGGGGTTCAAGCGATTCTCCTGCCTCAGCCTCCTGAGTAGCTGGGACTACAGGTGCCTGCCACCACACCTGGCTAAATTTTGTATTTTTAATAGAGATGGGGTTTCACCATGTTGACCAGGCTGGTCTTGAATTCCTGACCTCAAGTGACCTGCCCGCCTTGGCCTCCCAAAGTGCTGGGATTACAGGTGTGTGCCACAACACCCAGCCACACTAAAGACTTTTTAACTCAGTTGTTATTACCCTATACATCATGGCCAACTTTTGGTTTTTTAAATTTTTAAAATTTTATAGGTACATAGTAGGTGTATACATGTATAGAACACATGTGATGTTTTGATACAGGCATATACAATGTGTAATAACCCCATTGGGGTAATTGGAGTATCCATCACCTCAAGCATTTATAGTTTCTTTGTGTTAGGAACATTCCAATTCTACTCCTTTTAGTTATTGTAACATATATAATTAATTATTGTAGACTATAGTCACCTTGTTGTGCTATCAGATACTAGGTCTTATTCATTCTATCTGTGTTTTTGTACCCATTAACCATCCTCACTTCCCCTACTCCCTGCTTCTGCTTTTCCCAGCCTCTGGTAACCATCATTCTACCCTATTTTCATGAGTTCGATTGTTGCAATTTTTAGCTCCCACATGTGAATGACAACATATGAAACTTATCCTTCTGTGCCTGACTTATTTCACTTAATGGAATGTTCTCTAGTTCCATCTACGTTGTTGGAAATGGCAGGATTCATTCCTTTTTATGGCTGAATAATGTTTCACTGTGTATTTGCACCATATTTATCAAGGTTGATTCCAAATCTTGGCACTGTGAATAGTGCTGCAATAAACATGGGAGTGCAGATATCTCTTTGATATACTGATTTACTTTCTTTTGGATATATACCCAAAAGTATATTGGGGATTGCTGTGGGATTGCTGGATCATATGGTAGCTCTATTTTTAGTTTTTTGAGGAACCTTCATGCTGTTCCCTGTAGTGACTCTACTAATTTACATTCTCAACAACAGTGTACAAGGGTTCCCCTTTCTCCACATCCTTGCCAGCATTCATTATTGTCTATCTTTTGGATAGGAACCATTCTAACTGGGGTGAGACGATATCTTACTGTGGTTTTGATTTGCATTTCTTGATGATTAATGATGTTGAGCATTTTTTCATGTGCACGCTGGCCATTTGTATGTCTTATTTTGAGAAATGTCTATTCAGATCTTTTGCTTATTTAAAAATCAGATTATTAGTTTTCTTATTGAGTTGTTTTAGTTGTTTATATGTTTTCTCCAAAATATTGTAAATATTTTCTCCCATTCTGTGAGTTTTCTCTTCACTTTGTTGACTGTTTCTTTTGCTGTGCAGAAGCTTTTTAATTTGATATGATCCCATTTGTCCATTTTGGCTTTGGTTTCCTTTGTGGCAGGCTTTCAACAAAAAATTATAAAGAATGCTAAAGGTAATAAAAGTACAGTCTGAAAAAACAAAGTAAGCAGCAGAACCAGATTCAGAAATAACACAGATTTTGGATTTATCATACAGGGGATTTAAAATAACTAATATGTTAAGAACTCTACTGGAAAAAATATATGACATGGTAGAACAGATGGGTAATGTAAGCAGAGAGCTGAAAACTATAAGAAACTCTGAGAAAGTATTAAAAGGAAAATCTGGAAATCAGAAACATTGCAACAGAAATGAAGAATGCCTCTGATGGGCTCATTAGTAGAATGAATTGGCTGAGGGAAGAATCAGTGAGCTTGAAGTTATGTCAACAGAAATTTCTCGAACTGAAATGCGAAGAGGAAAAAAAAAGAGAAACAAAGAAAACAAAACAGAAATCCAAGAATTGTGGGACAACTTGAAGAGGTGCAACATACGCATAATTGGACTGCCAGAAACTGAAGGACAGAGAAGAAGAAATATTTGAAGTAATAACAGAATTGCCCAAATTAATGACAGACACCAAACCTCAGCTCCAGGGAGCTCAGAGAACGTCAAGCGGGATAAATAACAAAAATATCTACATTTAGGAAAATGGTATTCAAATTGCAGAAAACCAGAGACAAAGAGAAAAATCCTAAAAGAACCTGGAGGGGAAAGCCCCTTTACCTATAGACAATCAAGGATAATAACTACAGAGAATCTTTTGTCAAAAACCATGCAAGCAAGGTGAGATTGTAGTAAAATATTAAAATGTTGGAGAAAGAACCCCCACCAACTTAGAATCCTATATCCAGTGAGATTATCCCTCAGAAATGAAGAAGAAATAAAGACTTTTCAGACAAACATAAACAATATATCATTGCCAGCAGATTGGCCCTGAAAAAATTTTTTTAAAGTAATCCAGAAAGAAGGTTAATGATACAGGATCAGATCCACATAAAGAAAGAAAGAGCATTGGAGAAGAAATTAATGGAGGTAAAATAAAATTTTATTTTTATTCTTAATTGATCTAAAAGATAACTGTTTAAAGTAAAATAATAAGGTATTGGGTAAATCATAGTATATGAATAGATGAAATGAATGACAGCAATGCCACTAAGGACAGGAGGAGGAATTGGAAATTCTCTGTTATAAGATACCTACAATACACGTGAATCAGTATAATTTTATTTGAAGTGACTTAAATTAGTTGTAATTGTATATTGCAAACTCTAGGCCAACAAGTAAAAGAAATTTTAATGGAAATATAATTGATATAACAGATAAAATAAAATGGAATCATATAAATAATGCTAAATCAACTCAATAATGCTCAGATAAGGCAGAAAAAAGGGGGACGAAAGAAAAAGAAAGAATAAATACAATGAATAGAAAACAGTTACAAACACGATAGATTTAATCCAACTATATCAATAACCGCTTTACATGTGAAGGGTCTAAGTACACAAATTAAAAGACAGAGATGATCAGAGTGGCTAAATAACACAACAAGATCCAGCTATATTTTGCTTATTAGAAATCCATCTTAAATATCATGATTCAGATAAGTTAAAAGTAAATGAGGCTGGGCGTGGTAGCTTACGCCTGTAATCCCAGCACTTTGGGAAGCTGAGGCAGGCGGATCACGAGGTCAGGAGATCGAGACCATCTTGGCTAACACGGTGAAACCCTGTCTCTATTAAAAAAAAAAAAAAAAGTAAATGAATGAGTAAAGACACACCATGCTAACACTAAGAAAACAAAGCTGGAGTAGTTCCATTAACTTCAGACAAACTTGACTTTAGAACAAGAAAATTCTCAGGACTAAACAGAGGACTCACACATCAGTAAAGGGGCCAATTGTCCAAAAGGACGTAACAATCCATAATGTGGATGCACCTAACAACAGAGTATCAAAATGTGTGAGGCAAAAATTGACAGAACTGGCCGGGCATGGTGGCTCACACTTGTAATCCCAGCACTTTGGGAGGCTGATGGGAGAGGATCACCTGAGGTCAGGATTTGGAGATCAGCCTGGCCAACGTGATGAAATCCCATCTCTACTAAAAATACAAACATTAGCGGGTGTGGTGGCGGCATCTGTAATCCCAGCTACTCGGGAGGCTGAGATAGGAGAATCGCTTGAACCTGGGAGGTGGAGGTGGAAGTGCGCTGAGAGTGTGCCACTGCACTCCAGCCTGGGCAATGAACAAAACTCCATCTAAAAAAAAAAAAAAAAATTGACAGCCCTGGTGGGAGAGATAGACAAGTGCACTACTATAGTTGGAGACTTCAACACCTGTCTTTCAGTAATTGACAGATCGAGCAGGGAGAAAATCAGTAAGGATACAGTTGACCTGATCAGAATTACCAGTCAGCTTGACTTCACTGACATTTATAGAATACTCAATGCAGCAAGAGCAGAGTATACATTCCTCCCAAACTCACATGGAACATTCACCAAGACAGACCACATTCTGAGCCATAAAACACACCTTAACATATTTAACAAAATAGAAATCATACAACATATGTTCTCAGACCACAATGGAATTAAACTAAAAATCGGTCACAGAAAGGTGGCTGGAAAAAACAAAAATATTTAGAGATTTAACAACATATGTTTAAATAACACAAGGGCCCAAAAAACTCAAGAGAATTTAAAAAATATTTGAATTAAATGAAAATGAAAATACAGCTTATTAATGTATGTGGGATGCAGTGAAAGTAAAAATTTGAGGGCAACCTATAGTATTAAATGCATACGTTAGAAAAGAGGAAATATCTAAAATTAATAATCTAAGCTGTCACCTTGGAAACTAGAGTAAGAAGAGCAATTTAAGTTTAAAGCAAGCAGCAGAAAATAATAATAAAAATTATAGAAGGAAACCAATGTGTTTGAAAACAGGAAAACAATAGAGAAAATCAATAAAACCAAAAACTAGTTCCTTGAAAAGGTCAATGAAATTGATAAACCCCTACACGCTAATCAAGAAAAAAAGAGAGAAGACACAAATTATCAATATCAGAGATGAAAGAGAGGCTATCACTACCGATCACAGGGACACTAAAAGAATAATAAAAGAATACTATGACGACTGGGCATGGTGGCTCATGCCTATAATCCCAGCACTTTGGTAGGCCGAGGGAGGTGGATCATGAGGTCAAGAAATCGAGACCATCCTGGCCAACATGGTGAAACTCCGTCTCTACTAAAAATACAAAAAAATCAGCTGGGCATGGTGGTGTGCACCTGTAGTCCCAGGTACTCCAGAGGTTATGGCAGGAGAATCGCTTGAACCTGGGAGGTGGAGGCTGCAGTGAGTAGAGACTGCACCACTGCACTCCAGCCTGGTGACAGAGTGAGACTCTGTCTCAAAAAAAGGAAATACTATGAACAACTTTATTCCCACAAATTTGATAACTATAATGAAATGGATCAGTTCCTTGAAAGGCACAGACTACTAAAACTCACACAAGGAGAAACAGATAGTCTGAATAGTTCTACGTCTATCAAAGAAATTGAATCAATAATTCATAATATTTCAAGAAAGAAAGCGCGAGGCCCAGATGATTTCACTGGTGAATTTTACCAGACATTTAAGGAACGTTTCTTTCAGAAAATAGAAGCACAAAGAACATTGCCTAACTCATTCTGTAAGGCCAGCATTACCCTAAAACCAAAACCAGAAAAGGCATTACAAGAAGGGAAAAGTAAAGACTATTATTTTTTATGTATATAAATTCAAAAATCCTCAAAAAAATATTAACAGATCAAATCAATGTATACAAATAATTATAGAGCATGATCAAGTGGGATTTATTCCAGGAATGCAAGACTGTTTCAACATTTAAAAATCAATCAACATAATTCACATCAACAAGATAAAGAAGAAAATCACATAATTACATCAATTGATTCTAAAAAAGCATTTGACAAAATCCATCACCATTCATTATACAAACTCTCAACAAGTTAGGAGTAGAGGATTCTTCCTCAACTTAATAAAGAACATCTACAAAGGCCCTACAACTAGCATCATACTTAATGGTGAGAAACTGGATGCTTTCCTTCTACGATTGGGAACAAGGCAAGTATGTGTCCTATCACCCCCTTATTGAGCACTGTACAAGGAGTCCTAGCTAGTATTATAATTAAAAAAGAAAAGAAAGATAAAATATATACAGTTTGGGAAGGAATTAATAGAACTGTCCTTGTTCACAGATGACTTGATTGTGTAGAAAAAATGCAAAGAACTGACAAAAACAACAGCAAAAGCAAAATGAAAGAAAACAAAACCAAAAAAATAAATCCATGAGAAACCTGGAATTAATTAGCAGGTTTAGCAAGGTTGTAGTCTACAAGGTCAGTATATAACTTTGAATGGTAGAAGCTGCAATTACTTTTGCACCAACCTAATACAAATGTCAACCGTTTTTCTATATACCAGCAATAAACAGTTGACAATTTAAAAATATATCATTTATAATAGCATAAACAAATGAAACACTTGGGTATAAGTCTAATAAAATATGCACAGAATCAATATGTGGAAACTGTGAAACAAAGAAATCAAAGAAGATCTAAATAATGGAGAGCTATTCTATGTTCATGGATCAGAAGATTCAATATTGCTAAAATGTCAACTATTCTAACTTGATCACTGGATTTGACAACCCCAGGGAGCTATTTTATAGATATCAACAGGTTGATTCTAAAATTTATATGTAATTTATAGGTAAAGGCAAAAGACCTACCCAAATCCCTGGCAACCACTTTGTTATTCTTCTTCAGTATTAGCCAATGCAATACTGAAGAAGAAAAACAAAGTTGGAAAATTCACAATATCTGATTTCAAGACATACTATAAAGCTATAGTAATCGGAGCTGGGGTATCTATGAAAGAATAAACACATAGATCAATGGGATAGAATAAAAAGCTCTATTAGAAAACAATCATACAAACATAGTTAAATTGTTTTTGCCAAAGGAGCAAAGGCAATGCAATGAAGAAAGGATAGTATTTTCAACAAATGGCACTGGAAAGATTGGATGTCCATGGGCAAAACATGAATCTAGATACAGAGCATACACCTTTTGCAAAAATTAGGTCAAAATGGATCACAGATCTAAATATGAAATGCAAAACTATAGCACATCTAGAGAGCTATTCTATGTTCATAGATAAGAAGAAAACACAAGAAAATCTAGGTTATGTTGAGTTTGGCAATAAAAGAAGAAAACAGACAATAATAAAAGGGCTAAAGATCTGCATAGACATTTCACCAAAGAAGATATACAAATGGCAAATCAGCACATGAAAAGATGTGTAACATTATCATTAGGGAATTGCAAATTAAAATAACAATGGGATACAACTGCCTAGTCATTTGATAACTTATTAGAATGGCAAAAAAAATACCAAAACAAGGAGAGATCCAAGATGGCCAATTAACAACAGCTCAGGATTGTAGCTCCCAGTGAAAGCACAGAAAGCGAGTGGATGCCGCACTTTCAGACGAATTTTTGTTGCCCACAGACTGTGAGATTCCCGGCGGAGGACCCACACGGGTCGCGAGCGTGACTTTTTTGGCCAGCGCGGCTATTTTGCCGGCGCCCCAGCACGGCGCTTCTCAGCGCGGAGTATACGGGACGGGGTGCCCTTTGAGTCCTGTTCG
The DNA here is from genome assembly GCA_963573385.1 of Cacajao melanocephalus. NCBI lineage: Eukaryota > Metazoa > Chordata > Mammalia > Primates > Pitheciidae > Cacajao > Cacajao melanocephalus. The sequence goes on along the minus strand of CAUYLG010005986.1, from coordinate 663 downwards.
GCTGGTCCCAACCCCACAAGGAGAACAGCAATCGGAAGCGCTGAGGACTGAGAGTTTCACAGTAAGCACAGCTGAACCGGGAAGGTCCAGCTGTGCGGGGAAGGGGCGTTCGCCAAAGAAAAACTAAGAAACAGAAAAAACTTCATCACCGGGCGGAGAGATCCAAGATGGCCGATTAACAACAGCTCAGGATTTTAGCTCCCAGTGAAAGCACAGAGAGCGAGTGGACGCCGCAATTTCAGACGAATTTCTGTGGAACACAAATTGGGAAATTCCCAGCGGAGGAGCCACATGGGTCACCAGTGCGACTCTTTTGGCCAGCGCAGCTGCTTTGCCTGTGCCCCGGTGCGGCGCAGCGCTTCTCAGTTCAGAGTATATGAGACTGGGTGCCCCCTGAGTCCGGCTCAGCTGGTCCCATCCCCACAAGGAGAACAGCAATTGGAAGCGCTGAGGACTGAGAGTTTCACAGTAAGCAAAGCTGAACCCGGGAAGGCCTAGCTCTGTGGGGAAAGGGCGTCCGCCGAAGGAAAACTAAGAAACAGAAAAAACTTCATCACCAACAAGCTGGACGTCCACTCAGACCCAATCTGAAAGTCAGCAATTACAAAGATGACAGGTGGATAAATCCACAAAAATGGGAAGAAACCAGTGCAAAAAGGCTGA